>JAJJWW010005363.1:0-99414 GCA_023531295.1 Papaver armeniacum | reverse complement strand
GTCATATAAGGGGGTATACATGTGGTTTTTATGTTGTAGTAGAAAAGTGGTAGTAAAGTTCGTTCAACTCACTTGTAAAGATTGATTTCGGACTTAATAATAAAAATATATACAAAAGATTGTCACAAATATCTAGAGGTCTTTGGACTTGATTCCACCATAAAATTCATTCATGCGATTCATATATTTATTCTAGACAATTATAGCTCAAATAATAATAAAATATTGACTCTATGTTTTGCCAAGGTAGATTTTTTTGAAAAAACATTGTTGTATATCTAAAGCATGGGATATCGAAAGACTTAACCTAAGTATAACCCATCAATTGAAATCACAATCCATTCAATAAAACCATAAAACAATTAACAATCCATGCAAAAAAATCATGAAAGAATTAAATATAATTACCACGCATGAAATATGGCTTCTCCAATCGTCCAGTGTTGGGGGTTTAGCTCCTCATGCTCAAAACGCACCCAAAGATAGAAACATGGCTCAAAAGGTGTTTTTATTGAGAAATATATGAAAACAGAGTTTTGCAATGCTGCATTAGTGTTAGACGTCATCGTTCGATTTATTTATTTATAAGATCATGGAATAACGATACTTTTATTAATGATGTCGTTGATTCTAAGATCAAGCCAATGACAGGACTTTGAAGGTCTGTTCTTCGCCTTTCTTCTTTCTTCTCCACTGCGCTGCTTTGCAACTCACGCAAATCGTGATTTCTTCGTACCCGCGAGCCCTCTGTTGGATCCCCAAACTCTCGACCACTACCCTGAACTCTCCTCAACTATTTATACACCTCAACAAAGCTATTAAATCCGAAATCTTCATATCTTTCACTCTGGTCACTATTTCTTTTATTCTTTTCATGCGTCCTCTGTTTTTGTGCAAATCTCTCTTATATTTGGATATAATCGAATCTGAGGTCATATATCTTCCATCTTTATCACGGCCAACTTCCAAATATATTGACCAAATATATACCACAGTTGACCAGATACAAAGACTTTACTGTTTTATCGAATCCATGAGAATCATCTTTTTTTTTTTTTTTGCGTCAAGTCCATTAGCTAGCTGTTTGATCGCAGCAGGCCAATTCGATCAAGCCCGTGAGAAACACCAAGAAAATCTTCGTGAATTGTGTCCACATATTTACACTGGAACATATTCTTCTGTATTCTTTTTTCATGGAGACTCGATGATCCAACCATTTCGATCAAACGTAGGACTTATACCTCCTGTTTAACCTTAAAAGTCAATCCAACTGACTAAGCGTGATTGAGTCTCTCTAAATCTTTCAAATCAAACCCTAAATCTGCATGTGAAGAGCATATTTTCCCGCTTTTTCATTTTGAAATGTAGAAGATGTGGCGCCCTATCCCGAGTAGGGGTGCCTATAGCCAGTGCCTAATGGGGTGTCCTGGAGTGCCTTATCCAACTGTGGGTGCAATAACAACTCCTCCGGTGCATTAGACAACTTTTAGAGCCGATTTTTACAAAAATGTTTATTGGCCAAAAATACCTACACACACATAAAACACCATAATAAGTACAAAAATGAGCACTATCAATATATAGAATCGAGACAAATTAGACACAAAAATGTGTCTATCAAATACCCAAACCTATTATTTGCTAGTCCTCAAGCAAAAATAAAATAAAATCCTAACTCACTGTCACAGCATCGTCGATTGCATTTAGCGTATGCAATAAGCCTTTAAACCCCTAGGTGGCCCTGGTGGCCCAGTTTTTAGTCTCGGGAGGGTTTACCGAGGTGTACCCACAAACCCTTAATACTCCGGACCTTAGCTATCTCACGCTTAACCTTGGAAGGCACTAAAGAATCTCCTTGGTTGGCATACTTATTGACTACAGGAGGAAGTACCTGATGCGAAATTCCAATTCTTTGTACGAGTTTGCACTCAAGCATACTAAAATTCATATATAAGTCAAAAGCTCTGCTCGGATAGTCGCACTATGGACATCAATACCCTAGAGTCAAAACTAATCACATGGATAGATCAAGAAGATGGATATAGAGAAAAACATAGATGGTTTTGATGTTTACTAAGTGATCGATGTTTCCCATATCTCTGTTTGAAGGCCTCAGCCAAAATGAACCTATCTAATGGTGAGATACTAGTCGACTAATATCAAACACACCCAGCATATACAAGGGAACCGGTGGTCGATAAACCTAACTCTGGAAGTCAACACAAGCGCATATACAAAGGGTTCCAAAGGTGGTTGACTTTATTGAATTTATTAGGTTGGTCAAATGGTCTGGTCTCACTTTCTTTTTTTTTTTTTTTTTTTTCACATCTTTTTTTTTCACATCTTTTTTTTTTTCAACTTTTTTTTTTTTTTTTTTCAACTTTTTCACTTTTTTTTTTTTTTGGTATCTCAATCACTCTAATTCACCTAGCATTGGTAACAACTTGAATCGTGGGCCCCACCTAATCACTTATAGAAACATAGTTTAAAAACAAAATAAAAATAAAAGCAAGTGAAAGGACTCAACGAGATATGGTGAAACTATCATTTTATTTCTAACACTGGCTCTGTGCTTTTATGAATAGACTCTTTAGATGTTGCCATTTAATCAGATTGGTTCCTCAACTCTTACAACCAAAATGCTTCCATCCACTAGATTGGTTAGTGCCATCCTTAATAAAGCATAAATTTCTAAGCTCTGAGTTTAACAATGCAACTAGAATGTTTCTCCCCATACCCCAAACTTAAATCTAACATTGTCCTCGATGTTCTAAAGATAAAATTAAAAGCATGAACAAGGAGAACTTACCATTTTAAGCAAAAGAGTTAAGGAAAGATATTAAGGTGTCGCATGAATGTTGGGTTACCTCCCGAAGTGCTAAGTTTAAAGTCTTGACCCAGGACTAAGAAGGGATTAGTCACCTCATAAAATCATAAAGTAATAGCCGAAATATCTCGTGGGTCATCAAAACCAAATAGAGCTATCACAGATAAAAGGAATCTCGCAACCAAGAAAATTAACAAATAAAGCACACCCTTGTCTAGTTTCTGTTTAAGACAACTACATCTAGAAATGTGGTTGAGTTCGGAGTTCTATATCTGGGTCCAAATAAAATATTTTCTTGTCTTGGAATTCCTCAAAGCTAAGATCAAATTTCGGGTTGTAAAGTCTGAAAAACTCGGATAAAAACTTAGAAGCACATAATAATAACTTTTGAATAATTGCGGATCCTTAAAGTCAATCAGTTTTGACTCACACAATTGACCACGATGAAACGGCGGTCAATCTTAAGCAAATGTGTCATTTCTATTCTCCTAAAGTACTTAGGTTTAGTCTCAAAACTTAATAATTGACACATCTGAAACATATCACGTTCCCACAATTGGTTTTGAAAAATATTTGGTGGGAAAACAAAATCAATCTGGGTATCATAGCTTTGGGCTAACCACATCAACCAAAGGATGGGTTTCTAACAACTGAACTTCCCTATGGACATCACTAGGTTCGGGAAAACGTGTATAAAGATAATCTTTTAAAATAGTTGAGGCACATATGTCAAGTCCCAAGTGAGGGACCTTTAGAGTTAAAGCACATGGAGAATGATAATCACCCCCAAACTTAGAGTTTTCGGTGTCTCTAGAAAGACTAATCACAACTTCCTAATTTCAAGGTCATCTGATTCCTGAAAATGGACAATTGATTCTTCTAAGTCGGGTTCATCCTCACTCATCTCTACGAGTTCATTTCCTTCGTCTAAGGCTAATGTTTCTAAATCGCTAGACTCAAAACAATATTCTCGAAGAAACTCGTTCCTCAAAACTATCATCGACTTAAATCATAAGGGAATACTACATCGTCTAAAAACGGGGTATCTCTAGTCAAATCCTCGTCCTTTTGAATAGGTGAATAATTATTAAAATTATTTTGGATTTGAACTAGAAACATTATCATTATTAAGCAATTGGAGTAACAAATTCCCGATCACTATGCCTATTTATTTCAAATTCTTCATCAGCACTATCCTCATCGGGAATCATCATTATAATAACATGAAAATGGTCGAACCTCATCTAAAGTAGTGTTACCAATTCTAACCTCGTCATCTTGATTATGCAAATAATCATCTTCATTTTCAAAGGTACTATTGGAAACACTATATTGAAATTAAAACTATCTTGAGCATTTCTTTTTGGGCCTCTAAAAGCATTTTAAGGTGACTCACATGACTTCCCTAATTTCATCAAAGAAAGAAGGTTCACGTTGCATTGCTTTCGTCCAAAACTAAGTTATTCATTGCATCCCGAACTACGTGTTGACTCAAGTAACTTTTGTGTTGACTCGGCTAACTTACATGCGGACTCTAGTAGAGAGGAATTTTGCTCGTATGATTACGGTGGGTGTATGGATAGTAATTGGGCTCATCATGGTATGAGCCATAACCTTGAAAAGGCTGATGTTCCCAACCACTATTCATATTATGGTCAAAGTAGTAACGTCCGATTTGAAACTCGATCGAATATTCGTTGTATTGGCTATTATTATACCGGTTCGACATTCTATTCGCAGGGTGTGAGTTGTCACACGAAATTAAAACCCATTGACAGGGATTAGGTGTTGGTGGATAGAGTCTTACCTCCGTACTAGACGGGCGATGAACCCGTTGAAGTCGACTCGGGCCACCGACTCCGATGTCGGTGTACGAACCCGGGTAGGCCGAGACAGTATAAATAATCATCGTCCTTCCTATAAGCAGTTTATATTTAATTTCAACCCTTCCTTAGGGTTTTAAAATAATGTCCAGTCAAAAAAATGTCCAAAAGTGTCCAAAAATAAAGAAAAAAATTACAAAAATACAACCCTATTTACGCTTTCTAAAAATAAAACAAAATAATTATATACAAAATCTTCTTCGCTCCTTGGACTCCTCTTTTCTTTCCTTCTTTGGTGATGCTTTCCTTTTATAGCACTTTTTTCTTTCCTTGTAGCTTCGCTCCAAATACGAAAAGAATCGAAAAATACCAAAGGCGTAAAGGAACAAAAATAATAAAAATAAACCTAAAACAAATCTAAATACAAGTCCGTCGGCGCATAAAAATTGATGTGATTTTTAAAGTTGTAGTAAAGTGGTAGTAAAGTTCGTTCAACTCAGACTTGTAAAGATTGATTTAGAGACTTAATAATAAAAATATATACAAAAGGCGTCACAAATATCGAGAGGTCACAGGACTTGATTCCACCATAAAATTCATTCATGCGATTCATATATTTATACTAGACAATTATAGCTCAAATAATAATAAAATATTGACTCTATGTTTTGCCAAGGTAGATTTTTTTGAAAAGCAACATTTGTATATCTAAAGCATGGGATATCGAAAGACTTAACCTAAGTATAACCCATCAATTGAAATCCTGAACCATTCATAAAAACCATAAAACAATTAACAATCCATGCAAAAAGTCATGAAAGAATTAAATATAATTACCACACGCATGAAATATGGCTTCCTCATTCGTCCCAGTGTTGGGGTTTAGCTCCTCATGCTCAAAACGCACCCAAAAAGATAGAAACATGGCTCAAAAAGGTGTTTTTATTGAGAAATATATGAAAACGAGAGTTTTGCAACGCTGCACTAGTGTTACGAGACGTCAGCATTACGATTTATAAAAAAGTTGAACAACGATACTTTATTAATGATGTCGTTGATTCTAAGATCGCCAATGGCAGACTTTGAAGGTGCGTTCTTCGTCTTCTTCTTCTTCTCCACTGCTCTGCTGCTCTCGCCGTCGTGATTTCTTCGTGCTCCAAGCCCTCTGTTGGATCCCCAAACTCTCGACCACTTCTCTGGAACTCTCCTCAACTATTTATAACACCTCAACGAGGCTATTAAATCCCGAGAAATCTTCATATATCTTTCACGGAAGTCACGGCTTCTTCTCTTTTTATTCTTTTCACGCGTCCTGCTTTTGTGCAAATCTCTCTTATATTTGGATATAATCGAATCCGAGGTCATATCTTCCTTTATCACGGCCAACTTCCAAATATCCAACCAAATATATACCACAGACCCGAGATACAAAGACTTCCCTGTTTTATCGAATCCACATGAGAATCATCTTTTTTTTTTTTTTTTTTTGCGTCAAGTCCATTAGCTGCCTTGTTTGATCGCAACCGGGCCAATTCCGATCCAAGCCGTGAGAAACACCAAGAAAATCTTCATCGAATTGTGTCCACATATTTACCTTGCTGGAACATATTCTTCTCGCCTCTGTTTTTCATGGAACTCGATGATCCAACCATTTTCGATCAAACCCAAGAAGACTTATACCTCCTGTTTAACCTTAAGAAGTCCATCCCAACTAAAGCGTGATTGAGTCTCTCTAAATCTTTCCTAAAATCAAACCTAAATCTGCCATGTGAAGAGCATATTTTCCCGCGTTTTTCACATTTTGAAATGTAGAAGATGAGGCGCCCCTATCCAGAGTAGGGGTGCCTATAGCAGTGCCTAATGGGGTGTCCTGGAGGTGCCCCTTATCCAAGCTGTAGGTGCCAATAACAACTCCTCCGGTGCATTAGACAACTTTTTTAAGCCGGATTTTTCCAAAAATGTTTATTGGCCAAAAATACCTACACACACATAAAACACCATAATAAGTACAAAAAATGAGCACTATCAATATATAGAATCGAGACAAATTAGACACAAAAATGTGTCTATCAAATACCCAAACCTATTATTTGCTAGTCATCAAGCAAAAATAAAATAAAATCCTAACTCTTTATCGCGAGCATCGTCGATTGCATTTAGCGTATGCAATAAGCCTTTAAACCCCTAGGTGGCCCTAGTGGCCGAGTTTTAGTCTCGGGAGGGTTTACCGGGAGGTGTACCCACAAAACCTTAATACTCCAGGACCTTAGCTATCTCACGAGAACCTTGGAAGTCACTAAAGAATCTCCTTGGTTGGCATACTTATTGACTACGGGAGGAAGTACCACGATGCGAAATTCCAATTCTTTGTACACGAGTTTGCACTCAAGCATACTAAAATTCATATATAAGTCACAAAGCTCTACTCGGATAGTCGCACTATGGACATCAATACCAAGTCAAAACTAATCACATGGATAGATCAAGAAGATGGATATAGAGAAAAACATAGATGGTTTTGATGTTTGCTAAGTGATCGATGTTTCCATATACGTAAGAAGGCCTCACAAAATGAACCTATCCTAATGGTGAGATACTAGTCGACTAATATCAACACACCGGCATATACAAGGGAAACCGGTGGTCGATAAACCCTAACTCTAGGTCAACACAAGCTGGCATATACAAGGGTTCCGGTGGTGACTTTATTGAATTTATTAGGTTGGTCAAATGGTCTCGGTCTCCTTTCTTTCTTTTTTTTTTTTTTTCATCTTTTTTTTTTTTTTTTTTTTTTTTTTTTTTTTTTTTTTCACTTTTTCACTTTTTTTTTTTTTTGGTATCTCAATCACTCTAATTCACCCTAGCATTGGTAACAACTTGAATCGTGGGCCCCACCTAATCACTTATAGAAACATAGTTTAAAAACAAAATAAAAATAAAAACAGAAGTGAAAAGGACTCAACGAGATATGGTGAAACTATCATGTTATTTCTAACACACCGAGCTCTGTGTTTTTATGAATAGACTCTTTAGATGTTGCCATCTAATCCAGATTGGTTCCTCAACACTTACAACCAAAATGCTTCCATCCACTTAGATTGGTTAGTGCCATCCTTAATAAGCATAAATTTCTAAGCTCTGGAGTTTAACAATGCAACTAGAATGTTTCTCCCATACCCCCAAACTTAAATCTAACATTGTCCTCAATGTTCTAAAGATAAAATTAAAAGCATGAACAAGGAGAAATCTATTACCATTTGAAGCAAAAAGAGTTAAGGAAAGATATTGCAGTGTCGCATGAATGTTGGGTTACCTCCCAAGAAGTGCTAAGTTTAAAGTCTTGACCAGGACTAAGAAAGGGATTAGTCACCTCATAAAATCATAAAGTAATAGCCCCAATATCGTGGGTCATCAAAACCAAATAGAGCTATCACGGATAAAAGGAATCTGCAACTTGCCAAGAAAATTAACAAATAAAGCACACCCTTGTCTAGTTTCTGTTTAAGACAACTACATCTAGTTTGTGGTTCAGCTTCAGGTTCTATAATCGGTCCAAATAAAATATTTTCTTGTCTTTGGAATTCCTCAAAGCTAAGATCCAAATTTCGGGTTGTAAAGTCCGAAAAACTCAGATAAAAACTTAGAAGCACATAATAATAACCTGAATAATTGCGGATCCTTAAATTCAATCAGTTTTGACTCACACAATTGACCACGATGAAACTGGCGGTCAATCTTAAGCAAATATGTCATTTCTATTCTCCTAAAGTACTTAGATTTAGTCTCAAAACTCAATAATTGACATTTTAAACATATACGTTCCCACAATTGGTTGAAAAATATTTGGTGGGAAAACAAAATCAATCTGGGTATCATAGCTCAGGCAACCACATCAACCAAAGGGTGGGTTTCTAACAACTGAACTTCCTATGGACATCACTAGGTTCGGGGAAAACGTGTATAAAGATAATCTTTTAAAATAGTTGAGGCACATATGTCAAGTCCCAAGTGAGGGACCTTTCTAAGAGTTAAAGCACATGGAGAATGATAATCACCCCCAAACTTAGAGTTTTCGGTGTCTCTAGAAAGACTAATCACAACTTCCCTAATTTCAAGGTCATCCGATTCTGAAAATGGACAATTGATTCTTCTAAGTCGGGTTCATCCTCACTCATCTCTACGAGTTCATTTCCTTCGTCTAAGGCTAATGTTTCTAAATCGCTAGACTCTAAAACAATATTCTCGAAGAAACTCGTTCCTCAAAACTATCATCGGCTTCGTAATCATAAGGGAATACTACATCGTCTAAAACGGGGTATCTCTAGTCAAATCCTCGTCCTTTTGAATAGGTGAATAATTATTAAAATTATTTGGATTTGAACTAGAAACATTATCATTATTAAGCTTAATTGGAGTAACAAATTCTGATCACTATGCCTATTTATTTCAAATTCTTCATCAAGACTATCCTCATCATAATCATCATTATAATAACATGAAAATGGTCGAACCTCATCTAAAGTAGTGTTACCAATTCTAACCTCGTCATCTTGATTATGCAAATAATCATCTTCATTTTCAAAGGTACTATTGGAAACACTATATTGGAAATTAAAACTATCTTGAGCATTTCTTTTTTGGGCCTCTAAAGCATTTTAAAAGTCGACTCACATGACTTCCTGATTTCATCAAAGAAAGAAGGTTCACACGTTACATTGCTTTCGTCCAAAACTAAGTTATTCATTGCATCCAACTACGTATTGACTCAAGTAACTTTTGTGTTGACTTCACTAACTTACATGCGGACTCTAGTAGAGAGGAATTTTGATCGTATGACCGGTGGGTGTATGGATAGTAATTGGGCTCATCATGGTATGAGCCATAACCTTGAAAAGGCTGATGTTCCCAACCACTATTCATATTATGGTCAAAGTAGTAACGTCCGTTTTGAAACTCGACCGAATATTCGTTGTATTGGCTATTATTATACCCGAATCGACATTCTATTCGCGAGGGTGTGAGTTGTCACACGAAATTAAAACCCACCGACATGGGGATTCGTGGGTGGATAGAGTCTTACCTCCGTACTAGACGGGCGATGAACCGTTGAAGTCGACTCGGGCCACCGACTCCGATGTCGGTGTACGAACTAGGGGCCGAGACAAGATCGTGCTTGTCGTCCTTCCCGTGCAAACGCTTTATATTTAATTTCAACCCTTCCTTAGGGTTTTAAAATAATGTCCAAGTCCAAAAAAAAATGTCCAAAAAGTGTCCAAAAATAAAGAAAAATATTACAAAAAAATACAACCCTATTTACGATTTCTAAAAATAAAACAAAATAATTATATACAAAATCTTCTTCGCTCCTTGGACTCCTCTTTTCTTTCCTTCTTTGGTGATGCTTTCCTTTTATAGCACTTTTTCTTTCCTTGTAGCCTCGCTCCAAATCTGAAAAGAATCGAAAAATACCAAAGGCGTAAAAAGGAACAAAAAATAATAAAAATAAACCTAAAACAAATCTTAATACAAGTCCGCGTTTACGGTATAAAAATTGATGTGATTTTTAAAGTTGTAGTAAAGTGGTAGTAAAGTTCGTTCAACTCGGACTTGTAAAGATTGATTTCGGACTTAATAATAAAAATATATACAAAAGATTGTCACAAATATCGAGAGGTACTGGGACTTCTGTTCCCACCATAAAATTCATTCATGCGATTCATATATTTATACTAGACAATTATAGCTCAAATAATAATAAAATATTGACTCTATGTTTTGCCAAGGTAGATTTTTGAAAAGCAACGATTTGTATATCTAAAGCATGGGATATCGAAAGACTTAACCTAAGTATAACCCATCAATTGAAATCACAACCATTCAATAAAAACCATAAAACAATTAACAATCCATGCAAAAAGTCATGAAAGAATTAAATATAATTACCACACGCATGAAATATGGCTTCCTCCGTCGTCCCGTTGTTGGGGTTTAGCTCCTCATGCTCAAAACGCACCCAAAAGATAGAAACATGGCTCAAAAAGGTGTTTTTATTGAGAAATATATGAAAAATGCAGAGTTTTTGCAACGCTTACTAGTGTTCTGACGTCACCATTACGATTTATAAGACTTGTTGAACAACGATACTTTATTAATGATGTCGTTGATTCTAAGATCACTCAAACGGCTGACTTTGAAGGTCATTCTTCGTCTTCTTCTTCTTCTCCACCGCTGCTTTGCAACTCTCGCAAATCGTGATTTCTTCGTGCTGAGCCCTCTGTTGGATCCCCAAACTCTCGACCACTTCTCCGGAACTCTCCTCAACTATTTATACACCTCAACAGGCTATTAAATCCGAGAAATCTTCATATATCTTTCACCGGAAGTCACGGCTTCTTCTCTTTTTATTCTTTTCACGCGTCCTCTGTTTTGTGCAAATCTCTCTTATATTTGGATATAATCGAATCTGAGGTCATATCTTCCATCTTTATCACGGCCAACTTCCAAATATACAGCCAAATATATACCCACAGGAATTCTAGATACAAAGACTTCCACTGTTTTATCGAATCCACATGAGAATCATCTTTTTTTTTTTTGCGTCAAGTCCATTAGCTAGCTTTGTTTGATCGCAGCAGCCAATTCCAGTCCAAGCCCAGTGAGAAACACCAAGAAAATCTTCATCGAATTGTGTCCACATATTTGTTAAAATGAAACATATTCTTCTCGCCTCTGTTTTCATGGAACTCGATGATCCAACCATTTCTGATCAAACCGAAGACTTATACCTCCCCTGTTTAACCTTAAGAAGTCCATCCCAACTAAAACTGACGATTGAGTCTCTCTAAATCTTTCCTAAAATCAAACCCTAAATCTGCCATGTGAAGAGCATATTTTCCCGCGTTTTTCACATTTTGAAATGTAGAAGATGAGGCGCCCCTATCCAGAGTAGGGGTGCCTATAGCAGTGCCTAATGGGGTGTCCCGGAGGTGCCCCTTATCCAAATCTGTGGGTGACAATAACAACTCCTCCTAGTGCATTAGACAACTTTTCGAGCCGATTTTTC
Organism: Papaver armeniacum; assembly: GCA_023531295.1. Lineage (NCBI taxonomy): Eukaryota > Viridiplantae > Streptophyta > Magnoliopsida > Ranunculales > Papaveraceae > Papaver > Papaver armeniacum. Next base: position 87,701 of record JAJJWW010005363.1, on the reverse strand, counting down.
CAAAAATGTTTATTGGCCAAAAATACCTACACACACATAAAACACCATAATAAGTACAAAAAATGAGCACTATCAATATATAGAATCGAGACAAATTAGACACAAAAATGTGTCTATCAAGTATCTCTTTACCTGGCTCAGGGAAAAGGTTACACCGCCCCTGGAACCTGAGTCATGGAGATTTGGGGTCAATAAAGCCCATCCAGGAGAGATACCTTGGATTTCCAACTATATATATAAGGTTATACCCTGGTTGGATGACCGAGGGTCTCTTCTAAGGAGTCAGCACATGATCAAGGCGCCAAGGTACACGGTTGAGCCAAGAGTTCCTGGGGCATTTGAAGTGTCTCGGCTATTCTTGGCAAGTCTTGGCGTATGCTGCACTCGGCCCGAAGAAAACTCCACTTAGGGTGCAGTCTCGTAACCATAAGCCCTATAGTTAAAAGGGATAAGAGGCTGCGAAAAAAAATGGTTGTTGTTAAGACCGGATGGGAGGAGCTAGTCTTGTATGGCCGATGTACGCCTCCTTGAAGGGGCAACCAGGAGATGATAAGGGCGGCACCCTCCATTAGGGAGCTGATAAGTGTCTTAAGACGCAAATGTCATGAGGCTTTATTTTCGCAAGAAAATTTAGGCGTGTCATATTTGTGCGATGATCCTGAAGAGGCAATAATACAAAACGCGAGGATAAGACGAGATCAATGGGTTTTTACATGAAAGTGTAAAGATGTCCTGCGATTTCGTCGCAAGACGGCAATGTCATGGGGCTTTAAGTTCGCAAGAATTTCTAGGCCTGTCATATTGTCGCAATAAAAACATCCTGCAGAGGCAATAATATTAAATAAATGATAAGGCAAGATCAATGGGTCTTTATATGAAAGTGTAAAGACGTCCTGCGATTTTTTCTCAATGACGAGGGATGGCACAATAAGACCTTTTACTAGGAAGGCAAAATAAGACCACACAAGAAAATGAGTAAGCAAATAAGCTTGCGAAAATGATTATATGCAAACAAATAAGTTTGCGAATATATACATGGAAATGAGTCTGAGACAACGAAGTTAAAAAAGAAATGTTATTCAGAATCTCTCAGCAGTACTATTTATAATCTCTCAGGAGTGTTATTCAGAATCTCTCAGCAGTACTATTTATAATCTCTCAGGAGTGTTATTTAGAATCTCTCAAAGAATATTATTTAAAATTTCTCAGAGTATTGTTCGGAATCTCTCGGGGTATTATTCGAGAATTTCGCAGAGTATTCATAATTTTGCAGAAGTATTCATAATTTCGCAGAATGAGTCAGAATTTCTCAGAATGTGATTATTTTGCAAGATGTGGTTATTTCGCACAATTATTTCACAAAATTATAAGCAACTTGAAGAGATTATACTATCGCATGAGCACAAAACATGAGCCAGAAGCAAGATGAGAATGAAGAAATAACTCGCTCATTCAAAATTTTCTCAAAGATTCTACCTTCATAGATAAAGAACAGAGGCAACTATGGATTACCGAAAAACATTTTATGTTCTTTATCTTCTTGGCAAGAATCATTCCAAAATGGACGTTCACTAGTGAACAACAAGAATCCTCATCAAAAATGGAGTAATAATTTCGCATGAATAGAGGCAATACTTATTACTTGCATTCAAGGATGGATACTTCATATACTTCCTCAAGGATACTTCATATTTCATACTTCTTATACTTCTTCAAGGATACTTCATACTTCGTATACTTCAAAATGATACTTCTAATTACTTTTCAAAGCTTCGGAACTTTGCAAAAGAATAGAGGCAAGTACGTACTTTTCAAGTCCAGTATTCTTTCGCTCGTTCCTTCATCAACAAAGATCAAAGATTACTCCAACATCAAGCATCTCGCACTAACAACTACAACAAAGAGGATTTTTCCTTAAAGATCGCTCTTCAAGCAATATTCAAGGAAAAAGAGGCAAGATGTAGGATCCAAATATCGCAACAACGACACACCAAATAAAAATCTCATCAACAACGATTGCGAGGACGTCGTAAAATAATTACATGAATGACATAACAGATGACAATAGTGTAAACATGAGTAAAGTGTGGTAATTTAGCGAAATTAAAGATATTAGCGAAATTAACATTTACAAGCTCGCGAGGTTACCGCAAGCTAGATCCAAAAATAGGGGCCCTATTAGCTGTCATCCACTATGTAAACACATATATAAAGAAGAGAGCATGAGAGAGAAAGGGGGGAGACATTTTGTTAAGGGAGAGATATTATTTTAGAGAGACATATTTTTCAGAGAGGGATTTATTTTCTTTATCATCTTCTTCCCCCAAATAATTAGATCTAGAGCTCTACAAAATATCCATTAATGGAGATTGTAAATGTAATACTAATGTAACCTCAACAATCATAGTGAAGAACCATGGATGTAGATCACATTGATCGAACCATGTAAAAAATCCTTGTGTCCATTTTATAATTTTAGCACTTTAATCTTTATTTTGATTATGAAATGGATTTAGATCTAGAAAATATTACATGGGGTGTGTTGTGGGATTTCCTGCAACTATAGTCAATAATGACTGAGCTGAGCTTGTGGAAGTTGAGCTGAAATGTTATTTCAGATGGATGCAGCTACAAATGGGAAATACATAGAAGATTGGTGGTTGTAGTCTGACTTGCAATGTGCAGGGGAGAAGATTATGAATGTATCCAGTAAATGGGATTACATTGCAGGAAGAGGAAATCAGTGTTGTTATGTTTGAGTGTTTAAGACTTGAGTTGCAGGAATGGCACTGAGTTCATGAGCAGCTCTGGAGCTACAGCTGAGCAACTGGTAATGTTGCAGTACACATAGCTGAGGAGATGGTGGTGTTTGAGTCTGCAATAGTTGGATGAAGGATGAATGGAAAGTGTAGATGCATGTGTAGGCTGGTAAAGAGACAGGATGGACAGCCATCATGGCTGGATGTGCAGTAGTGATGCACAATGAGTGTGCAACAGCAAGTTATGGCCTGTGGAAGGTTGCAATGGCCTTGGCTTGGCCTGACTAACTCAGCCAAGTCAGACTCTGGCGCTGACTAAACCTAGATGATGTCACTGACTCGGTCTGACCTTGACCGAGTTGACCCGTTTGACCGGTGACCGGGTGGACTTTGCCGGCCACCTGAGATATTTTTCTGGTGCCGGATTCCGGCCAATTTCCGGCCATAATACCATATTTCCGGCGCTCACTTTTGGGGTATATTTTCTATATGGGTATTTGCACACACATGGGCTTGGTGGACCACATGGGCTTTAGGATTTGGAGACCTAATTTTAGAAGTTGGAGAAAAGCTACAAAAGGAGAAAGTTTCTACAACTTTGGGATATCACGTATTATTCTTGGAACTTGGAGAGAGCCGCTTTTGTTTACGCTTCTAGGGTTTGCTTTTGTTCATCTTCTTCTATTCAATTAATATTTTTATGATGAACTCCATAGCTATGAGTAGCTAAACACATATTATTGGTTATGGGATAAAGTTGATTTCTCAACATGTTATTTGAATCTATGAATTAGTTTTGTCTCAATACTTTATTGTTTGTGATTCATTATTAATATTGTCATATGATTTGATTTTTTTGGTTGGTTGAGTCCGGAATCAATCCGATTTACATTCATCTCTATTGCTAGATTAGGGTTTTCAATACGAAATAGTTGTTTATCCTTGATTCTAAGTAGCATAGTGTGGTTATTACTTGTAGTGATACATCTTTATAATTGCATATGAATCATAACCTTGGTTAAATTGAATTAGTGCTTTTACACGTTTGATTGCCTTGATTAGTCTTATTTCACAGAACTTAGTGCTTTGAGTGAGTTAAACTTAATTGTGCTTTTACACTTTAGGTTGCTTTCTAGGAAGAATTCACATATGCCTCTTTTAATGTGGGTGTGATGAAATCAGGGAATTAGCGGGATATACTTGCGATCAAGGTATCCTAGGACTTTTAGTAAATGAGAGATTAAAATACCAATTCTAATCGTTGATGAAAATACATGTTTGTGAGTGATACTATCTCGTAACCAATATCTTCTCCTTATTGATTATTCCAATTATTTGCTTTGCTTTATTTTATTTTATTACTTTGTTAAAACAACAAAAATCCCACCTTGGTTACCTTAGAAACTGAAAATCGCATAACAACAATTGCCTCTCCGTGGATACGAACTCTTTCTTGTCACGTACTTCATTTATATTTAGTAGAGTGAGAAAGTGAAATTATTTTTGCTCGGCTGACAACCGGTCAAGTATATACACAAAGATGTGGATCAGGGAAAGACCAATACTGCGGAATAATCAAAGATTCATTTTATTTTTCATCATTATTTGCACAATGACATATAATAGACTTTATATTTGTAAACAAAAATTCATCCTTTCTTCCATCAATATTTGCATAATGACATAAAAGGCTTAACTTTTGTAGTCAAAAGTTCATTCTATCTTTTATCAATACTTTCATACCGACATATAATAAAGATAACTTTTGAACAAATATGGGACAGTCATGGTTCACGGACGTAAACAACATATCCCACAACAATTTGCAATATATAAAATCATTGTTTTGGGGTAAAAACTGATTCTGCTAGAAATGGTAAATTTGGATGTGCCACCGAGAAACGAATCTAAACCCTAAACAAATGCACTGCACGAGAGTACTTTAGATTCGAGAGATCAATCTGTACAATCCTGGCCTAAACCAATAAATGGTCGTTCTCGTCTTGCTTCGGTCACAAAATGAAGGAGAAGGGTCGATCTTAGGGAGGGAAGCGAAGAAGGTATTGAGATCAGAATGATTAACTCTGAAGGTGTGGTTGTATCAGAATATAGAACTTGCTTGCGGAATGTAAGCTATAAGTTCTTTGGTATTTTCTGGATACTTGTGTCGATAACCATTGTTTTTGGTTAAAATAGGTTGAAACCTATTTATACAAGTCATAGTTGAACGCACCCTGATCTCATAGGAAGTGTAAGTAGTGGAGTGGTGGAGAAGTCGGGTCGTTGAAAACCACGTCCCTACTATGAGGGGAAGACTGGTCAGTTTACACCCACTACTTCTCTGTTACCACTAACTGTCCGCCTTTCCTGAAACTTTCTCATAATGGGCACCGCACGCTGTAAACTGCCAGACCAATACCCTGATGAACATCCCCCAGTTTGTGACATGTTTGATGTCTCGAGTATTTTATATAAAACATGTAGCAAGTTGCTTAGTGGGTCTTGCCTAATTATTCTGACCAATCACGCGCAAGCTAGGCGGCGGGTAGTCATGTGTGACGAGTCAATTCATGAGACTTACCGCAAAGAATAGCATGTAACGCTATTAGGTTTAATAACTAAGTTGTTTGTGAAACCGATCCTCATAAAATATCGTATGTATTCAATACTCCATCGTGCCACTGGGATCCTCGTTCAAGCCATGGCTCACTCATGCAATCGAAAATCCGGTAACATTCTTTCTTACGACTAAGTTCAATTACTTATTTCGTCTGTAACTGGAAAAAATCACCATCCAGTGCTGACTGAGGAACATGACTGTCCCTCACTAAGCATGGCACTTAATGTAGATGGTGGATTTTCGACGAAGGGTAAAATCATAAAACCATAATTATACATATTCCTGATCCAGCAATCAGATGGGGATTGAGGTTCATGTCTCTCATTGAAGCATGAAAGCTCATGCCGCAAGAGTCTCTGACTGAGTTTATTGTCTCTCAGAGCATACGTGAATATGCAGTCTCTCAACCGAGACAACGGCATATCTCATGAATACTGAGCAATTTCAGTAATTACTTCTATATAGAATCGAACGATTGGACGGCTCCTAGACATCTTGCCTGCTAGTATAGAGCAATAACGTCTTCAGGATGTAGCAATGTTTTCCCTGACTATATAAAAGAAATATGATGCTTCAACAAGCCCATATCGCTCAATTCTTGAATAATTAATGCTCCTAAACGATCGTGTTAGTATAGAGTTATCAATTAATTATTTCTAAATCACTAGATTCATTAACTGAATCCCTAGAAAATATTCTACGTTCTTCATAATATTTTATTACTTCGATTCATGGTTCTTCCCAGCAGAATTCCATGGGTTAGTGATAAATATTCAACGTACGGGCATCTGAGCCGCTATCGAGTAAGCCCCGACCAAAATGGTGCAAGTGTACTCAGCAATAATGCACTAACGAGCACTTGAATGCACGAACGATCATTCAAAAATACGAAGGAATGATGAACCTATGCAAAATAGGAAAAAAAATAATAATAAAATAAAATAAAATATTAGCTAAGGCGCTAGGGGACTGGGCCCACCATCCGGCCAGTCATGCCGTGGCCAGTCCCACGCCTAGTTCTTTATTTTATCATATTTTATTATTTTCCTGGATCTCATGAAAATTCCTTCATTTAATCAAAACTCCTTCGTTTTAAGGAAACTCCTTAGTTTCATGGTGTTTCCTTTGTATCAAGGAAATAATATAAAATTAGGAAAAGTGTCACGGGACCGGGTTCACTAGCTAGCCGGTCATGCCCTAGTTGTGGCCGGTCCCACACCTTGTGTTCCTTATTATTTTATTATTATTATTTCCTTCATCCCATGAAATTCCTCAATTTCATGATATTTCCTTCACACCAAGGAAATGATATAAAAGTTGAGCAAAAACTGATTCTATATTTTCTCAATGTTTACTCTATGGGCATAAAAAAATATCAAAATTCTGTGGGAGTAGACAGACACTTTGGTGACATAGGCATATTACCTTGGATTATTGTTAGTCTCGATTTTGTACTAATTTTGGTGTTTTTATAGTGACACTAGAAAAATTTCTCAAAAAGTGTTATTTGGACCCGGGAAAAGTGATAGTACCTACGTTTGGATAAGAACGGCAAGGCACAGGCAGTAAACCCATGTTTTGGATCGGGCGCTGTCATAGTTTCAAATTTTGGTTTTGTGGAAACCTTGTTCTTCATGTGGGACCATTATGGAGGTTTACGGACCTCATTATTTTGAACAATATGGACATTATTTGTGAATAGTGGTTAGAGGCATCTTTTGAAGGTTATGGGTCGCCTGTGATCTTCTTATTATTATTGAAATTTCTTTCCTGATATTTTCTCAAAAGGAAGTCATGTTCGAGTCACTGCCATATTCGAAAAAAATATATTAGTGTTTCCAATAAGTACCTGAAAATGAGGATAGTTATTTATAATCAAGATGACGAGGATAAAATTAGGCCTGAGGTTCAACCATTTTCATATTATTATAATGGATTATGATGAGGATAAGTGTTGATGAAGAATTTGAAATAAATAGGCAACTAGTTCAAATCCAAAATCCCCTTTTTGATTCCAATGATGGTTTAAGAGGGAGCAGGTATATTTGAACTTTAGAAACAATAGACTTAAGAAAAGAAAATGAACTCCCTGACTTAAAATCAATTGACCATTTCGGGAATCGATGGGCCACTAGCCAGCCCCGACCATGCCCTAGCCATGGCCTGGTCCACATGCCCCTTTTTTATTATTATTATTGTTTCCTTCATCTCATGGAAACTCCTTCACTTTAAGGAAACATTTATTTCAACAAACTCCTTGATTTCATGATATTTCCTTCAAATCATGAAAATAATATAAAATTAGGAAAAGTGCCATGGGACCGGGCTTATTGGCCGGTCGGCCATGCCTTAGCCATAGCCGGTCCCACACTTCCTGATTCCTTATTTTATTATCATTATTTCCTTCATCTTATGAAGTTTCCTTAGTTTGAGCAAAAACTCTGATTTCTTCATATTTTCTCAAATGTTGCTCTAACGGGCATAAAAAAATATCAAAATTCTCAGGACTGAGACACGAACACTTTGGTGACATAGGCATATTACCTTGACCGACCAAGGTTGGCCTTTTGGCTTGCAAGAAGCCAATCCCACACATTTTCACTATTTTGACCTAATTTGTTCACATTAGGTTTAAAACTCTTCCAAACAACTCGGAATTTCACAAAACGATCGTCAGTTGACCCCATGACCAACCAAGGCCGGTTCCATGACCCCTTGGTAGGTCCCTCATTTTTTCATAATAAATTTTTATTATCTAACGCTCAGATGAGCATTATTTGAATAAATGATTAAACCAGCATTTAATATCCTTTCACCAACTGGTCTTCAAGAGACTTTGGTATTTGCTCACTCGAGCATCTGGGCGCTACATGGTCGACCCATCATCCCATGTAGTAGGTCCCTCCTTCACTCCGTGGCTGATTTTTAATAAATCATCAGTTGATCAGCAATTGATCGAAATTAGGGTTTCAAATCCAAGGTTCATAATTCCAGATTCAAGCACTAATAATTTTATGATGATCCCGTAATCAACACTTTAATTACTATACTCGGTTCAGTTACCAGTATTTTTAAATTAATAATTCATCAAACGAGCAACATTTGCTCAGATGAGCAATATTTGCTCAGACTAAGGAATATCGGTCCAACTATCAATATTCAACAATTCATCAAATGAACAATATTTGTTCACATTAACTATCAACATTTATTCGACAATTGTACCTCTATCTCAACAGACACGTTCAATTCATGAGTCCTGGAATATTTTCAAATCACGTTCAACTCATCAATACAAAGACTCATCGTCTCATAAAGTCAATAACTGACTAACTAAATACACATCTGCCTTGCAAAATCCACAATCACAAGACATCAATCGTGTCACATGGGGGATATCAACTAGGGTTTTGGTCTGGCGGTCAATGGCACGTGTGTTCATATACACGATGAGAATGTGACCAAGTCGTGCAAGCTGTTAGAGGAGTTAGCAAAGTAGTGGGTGGAAAATCAACCACTCCGCACGATGAACAACTGGTTTTAACACGATTCCCACTTCCCCACTCTTTGACTCTAGCAACTGTCACACTTCATGGGATCAAGGTGTCTACAATTCTTGCAGTATAAATAAGTCTCTAAATCATGATTGAAACAACAGATAACAAGAGATTAAGAACTCGACGTCTGAGCAATTACTCTCAACAAAGCAAATTCAATCAATTAGAACTTATCTTATTTCTTCACACAAAATACATAACACACCTACAATTTCGATCACCATTGATCTCACACATTTCTCAGCTTCCCTCCTACAGATCGACCCATCCTCTCTTGTGACCGAATTGACTCTGGAACGACAATTGTCTTGGTTTAGGCCGGAGTCCTACAGATTGATCTCTCGAATTCAAAGCACTCCCTTTTTGTAGTGCATCTATGTGAGGTTAGAAAGTTTGCTCGATTCAAGGAGTTTCCTCCGCATGGTCGTCTCCTCAATTCCTTAAAAACCAGCAAATCGTTTTGCCTCATCTACAGATTGGCGACCACATTGGGAGATTAATCTCTCGGTTGCAATCTCAATTCTCGCAATGATGGTCGGTCTTAGGTCCAATTCAGTTACTCCAAATTTCAGTCAGAGTCTTTTAAATGGTGACACTTCTCTGGCTCATCCGAATGACACTGGTAATATTCTCATCCTTACTGTACTACTCCTTTCCCATCTATCAATGATTTTGATGGAGAAATTCCGTTATTGGCTGAACTAGCATGAAGGAAGGAAATTTTGGAAAGGAACATAAATCGATTGAAGGGAGAAATTGATAATTTGTTTAACTGCATGTTGGATCTGACAAGAATCTTAGGGGCTCAAGTCGTGGAACGCTCGTCTCTTGACACCACTGACGCTAGCCCTCAAATCAACAACTTCACCACTTATGAAAAGCCGGTGGACCAGGAAGTTACACTTTTGACCAAAAATTTATGTGAACTCCTACACTTCTCCATAGATAAGTGTACGAACACATTTGTTGCGCTCAACCAAATATCATCCGATGTGCAACTAACTCCATCGTCTCTAGCCTTTGAAGAAGTATCCATGGTGTCTGAACATTGAATCAACAATATCACCTTCGGATAAGAAGACCGCATTGCATATGAAGGGCATAATCGAGCCTTGTACGTGACCGGTTTTATCAAGGACTCTGAATTCAGGAGAGCTCTCATTGATAAAGGCGCTTATACAAATATTATTCCTATGAAGACTCTCAAGGAGACCAAGATCCCACAGAATAAAATTGTCCATCATCCTATCTTGATGACAGGTTTTTAAGGAAGTCAAAGCCATACATATGGATATGCATATGCATATGTATACCTAAAGGTATGACCTATCCAATCAAAGGTCAAGTTTCATGTAATTAAGCAAGAACCTGATTATCACATGATAGTCGGACGACCCTGGCTCCATGATAACAAGGTGGTTCCCTCGACGTATCATCAATGCATGAAGGCTCTGCTCAACAACAAGATTATTCGCATTGCGGCTTCATCATCTCCTTATGCTCCAGTCTATGATGTTGAATTCCTTCAATCTCAAAAAAGCATCCCCGAACCTCCAAGCAAGATCTATAGTATTTCACTCCCAAGCTGGAAGTCCATTGAAGAAGTTGCTGAAAAACCATCATCCTCAGGTGCTAAACCGATCAAGTCACCTGCTACACCGATCAAGCGCCATAAGGATCAGATCTCAACTCCGGGATCTAATTCCATAGCCAGTCATGATGCGGAGGGGAGGATCATTTACTGCCGACGCAAAGATTAGCAATTAATATGGGAGAACGATGAAAAGTCTCCCCGCCCCGAAGAATCATGTCAGAGTGAACAATCACTCGACGAAGAGATTCAAGATGCTCCACGAAAATTTCAAGATGACACTGATTCCACTACTGATGATCTCGAAACAATCAACATCGGGACGGAGGATGATCCAAGGCCAATTTTTATTAGTTCCACATTGTCACCAGAGGAACTGACGGAACTGATGTAGGAGCAGAATCTCGCAACAACTATGTGCTAGCGAAATTGTGACTAATAAGAATTCGCGAAGACTTCGCAGAGTACTTAAAGAATGACGTAGCAGATGACATCAGCATAATTCATGAGGAAAGTGTGAGTAACTTGCGAAATTATAGAGTGAACCCGCGAGAAGGTGACAAGAGCTTGCGAGAATATGAGTTGTATGTGAGCTGTCATCCACTATGTAAACACTATATAAAGAGGAGAGCAGGAGAGAGAGAAAGGGGAGGATAATTTTGGTAAGAGAGAGAGAGAGATATTATTTCAGAGAGAGATATTTTTAGAGAGAGAAAGACTTTATTTTCTTTATCATCTTCTTCCCCAAAAACTAGATCTAGAGCTTTACCAAATATCCATTAATGGAGATTGTAAATGAAATACTAATGTAACCTCAACAATTATAGTGAAGAACCATGGATGTAGATCACATTGATCGAACCATGTAAAAAATCCTTGTGTCAATTTATATTTGTAGTATTTATATTTGAAATTTAGGTGATTAATAAGATTTAGATCTACAAAATATTATAGGGGGTGTGTTGTAGAAAATCCTGCAACTACATTTTTGGCGCTAGAAACAGGGAGGGGGAGTAAAGAATTTATTCTACCTGCTTGTTGATTCAAGAAAAATAAGAGAAACTAGCTGTTGAGGACATTTGATTTCACCAAGTGTTTGAGTTATAAGGGTAAAGCTAGAAGATACAGTGAATGATCTTCATGTTTAGGCATCAAATCAAGAGAGGAAATAAACCAAAAGGGAGACGAGAAGACGATGAATAACAGTAGCAGGTCCGGATAAAGAACCAACAACAACGGAGAAACCAAACAACGATGTGTCAATAATCAGATCGACAAGGACTAATTTTCTCCTTAATTCTTTTGAATTTGCATCTAATCATTTGGATCTCAGAATTTTACGCTACAAAATTTCAGAAGAAAAAGTTTCCACAAACCAATTTTAAGCAAAAGAAAGAAAAAAAAAAAAAAAAAAAAGATTGATTTTACTGGAATTCCTTTTGTCCGAAATAAGTTTTGATTACAGATTTTGAAAAATGAAATTTGTTTTACAAAACCCATTAAATGAATTTCAAAATCACAAAGTATTGAGATTTTCGGTTGATTTGGGATTTTCAAAATCAGAATGATAATCCTCTACTTCACAAAGTTGATTGATTGTTAGCAGCATGTATGATCAAAATCGCTTCCTAGCAAGTGCTGTTAACGGTAAAGATGAGAGATTCAAGGAACGGCATATCGTAATCATGAAGGAGTTATCATTACAATGCGAAATAATCCATTTAGTTCAATCCACATCTAAACTCAGTTCAAATTAATATCATTTCGAAAAGATTCAACGCCTGCGAAATTAATAGCTCATGCGAAGAGGAAGAAAGGCTAATGAGTTATTTGGCTTATGCTCATGCGAAGCTATTTCATGTTCAGAGTTTTGCGAAGCTATTCCATAGACGTCCTGCGATTACTTCAAGGAAATATTTTCTTTTTGGCGAAGAAAATGATCACTGGAGCCTTGGTTCAACAAGGAGGAAGTATTGCGAAGATATAAAGCTCTCCTGCGAAGACATAGGGTGCGGTATCTATAATGGGAGCAAGTGGCAAGGAGAAAAAAGCTAACTAGTGGATCCAGGAGAAACTCGGTCAAAAGGGGAGTCTTTTTACTTACTAATTTGTCGTTTTTTTTTTTGTGATAACAGTTAGAGGAGCTTATGGATTACCGAGATGATACCAGCTCGTGGAAAAACAATGAAAAGAAGGAGCACGGTCAGAGTAAATTACCGCAACTGGATATCATCAACCACGACAGTAACCAGAAACAACGAGCACGATCATATTAGACTCATTTGAAATGAACCAAATTCAGATAAACATCCAGTTCAGTAACACTCAACGATGATGATTCAAATAATCATCCAAAGGAACCTCATCAAGGAAACATAGGGGAAGACGAAGGGGAAAGGAAAGCCACAAAGAGATACAGAAATATCAAAGCTGCATCTGAAATCAGACCAGAAGAACAAAGAAGAAAGAAGATACAGAAATTTCCGCACAGCCAGCGAGAAAGGCATCATGGAATAAAAAGTTACAGGCGTAGAAATGAACCCATCGTTTTGGAATTTGAGACAAGATGCAGACGAAGCTCACCATCAGCTCAGTTATCAGTTCGCAAACTATAGTACCTGCGACATTAATAATTCCTGCTAAGAGCAAGAGGCTAACAAAGATCCACAAAACAAGCGAACTTCAAAGCCTACAAAGACGCACAGGGCATATGAATATGCACAGCTTAGTCATAATATAAAGAAGGAAAACAAAGTTAGAGAAGCAACTAAGAGCTGCTAGCGAAGAACTGAAATGGAAAACGTACATATTCGCGAAATAATCAACTAGGAGAAGACAAAAATTTTGTCAAGCAAAGATAACAACAGGATGATGTGCCAACAGGATGATGATCGCAGCAGCAGCGAAGTTACGGCAACTCAGACTATAACCATACGAGATAAGTAAGTTCGCCAAAGAGAGCCAGTCGAAGGGCGGATGACTCCTAACTGCAAGGCAAATGACAATGAAAAGGTCACTTCGTGAATTAAAAGCATCGAGAGAGTATGATCAAGAAGAATATAGTGATGAAGCAAATCAACTGTGCAAGATGATACACCGTCATCAATCATTTCTGGCAAAAACAAATCTTTATCTTGTCAACAAACTCATGAGAGATACAATTAAAATGATGTATTCAACTGCGAAGAGGAGGATAAGAAAGAGGATTTGAAATTTAGGAAAAGCTTCATCATCAACCAAATTTAGAAGGAGATGTATGATGAAGGTGGAAACCAATCAGTTTCATAAGAGACTATCACTCATAGAGAAAACATCTAGCGAAAACAATGGGATCACTTCAATCGTCAATTAACAGTAAAGGAAAAGAAAGAAGAAGTCACTTTACTGTGTGATTTAAAAGAACAAGAGAATCTCGCAGATAACAATATGGGCTATTTTGCGTTTCCTCCCCTCCCAAGATCGCTAATTAGTGTTTCCTCCCCAAATAGATTGAAATTAGCGTTTCCTCCCATCATTAGGAATTCCGTCCATTGCTCTGTTAGCTGAGTCAGCACCTTTGCACGAGTGGCAAAAACTGTACAGGTGTTAAACATAGTTCCCAAAATACCCTCTTCTTTTTCCCTTATTAAACTCAAAACCATTGTTCACCAGAAACACTAAAACCCGCCGGTTCACTTCTTTGCTGGAAATTTATTCTCTTTTTCGACCTCCTCTTCCTCTTCTTCTCCGCATTCAAATAATTTATTCACAACCCTTGTTCTCAAAATTTTATGTCTTCATCGAAATTTCAGAAAAAAACCCAAATTCTAGGGTTCCCAGAAATTTCTATTCAAATTAATAGTGTCTGTGGAAGATTAAGTTAGGTAATATGAACTGGGGAGCATGATTATGTTTGGGAATTTGAATTTAATACAAGCTTGAAGAGGATTTGAATGAAGCAATTGAAAATGGTCAGGTGATTCTCTTATAACAGAAATTAACCAAGATGTTGTTGTTCAAATTTATGATGAATGGAGATGAGTGGAGGCAGTCTTTGAGTTATGTTGGAGTATAATTGGAGGAGAATGAAGAGTAATCCAGAAGTTCAAAACTATAAGAACTATGGGTTTCGAAATAATGAGAATTTCAAGACTTAAAAATCAGTTGAACAAGAGAAGATAATGGTGTGATATTGATGATTGAATGAATGGTACAGATTGATGAATGTCTTAGGAGTTTAATATGTTTAGAACATTGGGTCTGTGTTGAATGCGTTGGCAGGGATTTGAATAAGTGTAGATAATAGATAGAATATGGTTTCTTAGTGCGTAGCAACACCACCAGATTGCATTTCAGATGTTCGACAAATTAGCTGAACGAACATCTTCTTCTAGTTCACTGCCAAGGGTTCAAGCCAGTAAAGCTTGAGTCGTTGTCGCTGATTGAAATGGGTTAGAAGAGTTTAAGAACTACACAAAGATGGTTGTGAATCATTATAGGGTTGGACAGAAGGTTTGGCCTGAAAAAAAAGGTGCAGAACTTTGTTACCGCCGTTAGTTATTGATGATCAATGGAGAGGAGGATTAAATGGTACTTCAGAGTTCTACTAGGACCAGTAGTGTTGGGTATAGGTTGGATTTAAAATTTCGCAGCAACTAGTACAAATTTGTGATGGTTTTTGGGTTGTAACTCGAGCAAGAAAGCAGGTTTAGAGTTGCCGCTACTGCCAATTGATACTGGGAGAGTGAACGGAGGGGATTAAAGAGTTTTTTTAGAGTCTGTATTAGATTAGGAATCTCGCATGCTCTTCTATGAACAGATGGGGAGGAAAAGAACTTGATGTTGTCTCTGGAAATCAATGATGAATGGAAAATGACTCTGTTGCTGCCGTTATAATTTTAATGGATTTATCTTGTAACTGATACGTACTGGATAGTTGTGAGCAAATGGATGCAGTGATATGGCTTAAGGAATTATGCTGGGAAGGAGATCCATTAGAAAAGTCACACACAGAAGGTGTTTGTAAAAATGTCTAAACCATTGATTCAACTACCGACACAATTTTGGCCGATTTCTGACCGTCCAAAAGCTTCATCTACAATCTAACGCGTGTGTGAAATCTAGTTATTTTTTACTCGAGGGTATTTTGGGAAGGTCACAAAACACGTGCACAGTTTTTGCCACGCGTGCACAGGTGCTGACTCAGCTAACAGAACAATGGACGGAATTCCTAACGATGGGAGGAAACGCTAATTTCAATCTATTTGGGGAGGAAACGCTAATTAGCGATCTTGGGAGGGGAGGAAACGCAAAATAGCCCTAACAATATTATTTCATCTGCGAAGCTTACCACATGAACAAAAACAGGAACTCTCACAAATGGTTTATAGCGATGTGAACAAGTTGGAGGTTTAGAGATCGATTCCCATCTCCTCCCTAATATTTTTTCACATCTGGTAGTACAGTTGCCAGGAAGAAGATTAGAATAAATCGCGGACATATGGTTTTCTTTCACAAACAGCAGCTAGCACAATTGGTCACTGGCGAAGAGTACAAGTATAAGGTCGCGGGTTCAAGTCTTGCCACTCTTCCATTTGTTTTTGCTGCGGCATTTATACATTCAAGAGGGATGCGCTATGAGGCATTATACACTTTAAGAGATACATTTGCACAGAAGAAAACCAGCACAGATGGTCAGAGAAGAAGTACTGCGAATTAGACGGCAAGGGTTCAATTCTCCTTACTACCAAATAATTTTTGCTTCGCAGATATTCATTTTACAGAGTTGGTCTTTGATTATTTCGCAAAGGAGAGAGTTGATGATTATCTCGCAAAGAATGAAGAAAAAAATGATTATTTCGCAAAGAATGGTTGAAAGAATTGAAATAAATGACAGAAATGAAAGAATGAATAAAAGAAATGACCGAAATGAAGAAAAGAATGAAATAATGAATGAAAGAATGAAGACATGCAAAAATTTCGCATAAAAAATGACAAGAGATTATCCAAGATCAGCGAAATTACGAAAGAGCTTATATGCAGAAGAATCAACAAAATAATCAGATAGAGGCGAACCTACTATGGCGAAATCAAAATTTCGCAAGAGGCACAATACCCAAAATGCGTCATAGTAGGGGGTACCTATTACATATAAAAAAGAATTGACAAAAATGAAAGAATGAGTGAATGGGACGAACCTTTATGGCGTACACCCTAGTTCGCGAATGAATGAAAGAATGAAGACATGCAAAAATTTCGCATAAAAAATGACAAGAGATTATCCAAGATCAGCGAAATTACGAAAGAGCTTATATGCAGAAGAATCAACAAAATAATCAGATAGAGGCAAACCTACTATGGCGAAATCAAAATTTCGCAAGAGGCACAATACCAAAAATGCGTCATAGTAGGGGGTACCTATTACATATAAAAAAGAATTGACAGAAATGAAAGAATGAGTGAATGGGACGAACCTTTATGGCGTACACCCTAGTTTGCGAATGATATTTCGCAAGAGGCAAATGTAAGACCTAAAGTGCGTCATATAAGGGGGTATCTCTTGACATGGCTCAGGGAAAAGGTTACACCGCCCCGGAACCCGAGTCATGAAAATTTGGGGTCAATAAAGCCCATCCTGGAGAGATACCTTGGATTTCCAACTATATAAGGTTATACCCTGGTTGGACGACCGAGGGTCTCTTCCAAGGAGTCGGTGTATGACCAAGGCGCCGAGGTACACGGTTGAGCAAAGAGTGCCAGGGCATTTGAAGTGTCTCGGCCATTCTTGGCAAGTCTTGGCACATGCTTTTGCTCGGCCCGAAGAAAACTCCACTTAGGGTGCAGTCTCGTAACCATAAACCCTATAGGTATAAGGGATAAGAGGATGCGAAAACAACTGGTTGTTGTTAAGACCGGATGGGAGGAGCTAGTCTTGTATGGCCAATGTACGCCTCCTTGAAGGGGCAACCAGGGAGATGATAAGGGCGGCACCCTCCATTAGGGAGCTGATAAGTGTCTTAAGACGCAAATGTCATGAGGCTTTATTTTCGCAAGAAAATTTAGGCTTGTCATATTTGTGCGATGATCCTGAAGAGGCAATAATACTAATGCGAGGGTAAGACGAGATCAATGGGTCTTTACATGAAAGTGTAAAGACGTCCTGCGATTTCGTCGCCAGACGGCAATGTCATGGGGCTTCAAGTTCGCAAGAATTTTTAGGCCTGTCATATTGTCGCAAGAAAAACATCATGCAGAGGCAATAATACTAAAGAAATGATAAGACAAGATCAATGGGTCATTACATGAAAGTGTAACGACGTCCTGCGATTTTGTCGCAAGACGGCAATGTCATGGGGCTTTATGTTCGTAAGAATATTTAGGCCTGTCACATTGACGCAAAAACGAGGGGTGGCAAAATAAGACCTTTAACTAGGAAGGCAAAATAAGACCACACAAGACAAATGATAAGGCAAGATCAAGGGGTCTTTACATGAAAGTGTAAAGACGTCCTGCGATTTTGTCGCAATGACGAGGAGAGGCAAAATAAGACCACACAAAAATGAGTAAGCAAATAAGCTTGCGAAAATGATTATATGTAAACAAATAAGTTTGCGAATATATACATGAAAATGAGTCTCGAGGCAAATAAAATAACAAAGGAGTATTATTCGAATCTCTCAAATGAACTATTTAGAATCTCTCGGGAGTGTTATTCAAAATCTCTCAAATAGAACTATTTAGAATCTCTCAGAGTGTTATTCAAATCTCTCAAAGAGAACTATTTAGAATCTCTCAGAGTGTTATTCAAAATCTCTCAAAGCAAAGACTATTTAGAATCTCTCGGAGTGTTATTCAAAATCTCTCAAATGAGAACTATTTAGAATCTCTCAGAATGTTATTCAAAATCTCTCAGAAATTATTTGGAATCTCTCAGAGTGTTATTCGAATCTCTCAACAGTAATATTTATAATCTCTCAAGAGTGTTATTCAGAATCTCTCAGCAATATTATTTAGAATCTCTCAAGGTATTATTCAGAATTTCGCAGAGGTATTCATAATTTCGCAGAGGTATTCATAATTTCGCAGAATGAGTCGAAATTTCTCAGAATGAGGTTATTTTGCAAAATGTGGTTATTTCGCACAATTATTTCGCAAAATTATAAGCAACTTGAAGAGATTATACTATCGCATGAGCACAAAGCATGAGACAGAAGCAAAACGTGAATGAAGATACAACTCGCTCATTCAACATTTTCTCAAAGATTCTACCTTCAAAGATAAAGAACAGAGGCAACTATGGATTACCGAGAAAATATTTTATATTCTTTATCTTCTCGGCAAGAATCATTTCCAAAATGGACGATCGCTAATGAACAACAAGAATCCTCATCAAATATGGAGTAATAATTTCGCATGAATAGAGGCAATATTTATTACTCGCATTCAAGGATGGATACTTCTTATACTACTTCTTCAAGGATACTTCATACTTCTTATATATTTCGAGGATTAAGTACTTATTATACTTCTTTAAGGATACTTCATACTTCTTATACTTCAAGGGTTGATACTTCTAATTTATTTCGCAAAGCTTCGGAACTTCGCAAAAGAATAAAGGCAAGTACGTACTTTTCAAGTACAGTATTCTTTCGCTCGTTCCTTCATCAACAAAGATCAAAGACTACTACAACAACGGATTTTTTCTTAAAGATCGCTCTTCAAGCAATATTCAAGAAAAAAGAGGCAAAATGTAGGAGCAGAATCTCGCAACAACTATGTGCTAGCGAAATTGTGACTAATAAGAATTCGCGAAGACTTCGCAGAGTACTTAAAGAATGACGTAGCGAGATGACATCAAAGATAATTCATGAGGAAAGTGTGAGTAACTTGCGAAATTATAGAGTGAACCCGCGAGAAGGTGACAAGAGCTTGCGAGAATATGAGCTGTATGTGAGCTGTCATCCACTATGTAAACACTATATAAAGAGGAGAGCAGGAGAGAGAAAGGGGAGGATAATTTTGGTAAGAGAGAGAGAGAGATTATTACAGAGAGAGATATTTTTAGAGAGAGAAAGACTTTATTTTGTTTATCATCTTCTTCCCCAAAAACTAGATCTAGAGCTTTACCAAATATCCATTAATGGAGATTGTAAATGAAATACTAATGTAACCTCAACAATTATAGTGAAGAACCATGGATGTAGATCACATTGATCGAACCATGTAAAAAATCCTTGTGTCAATTTATATTTCTAGTATTTATATTTGAAATTTAGGTGATTAATAAGATTTAAATCTACAAAATATTATAGGGGGTGTGTTGTAGGAAATCCTGCAACTACAACTGATAAGTCTGTTGAAAGAGTATCAGGATATCTTTGCTTGGACATACGAAGAAATGCATGGTCTAGACGACAAATTAGTCACTCATCATCTGCACATGACTTCTGGCTCCAAAGCTATCAAACAACCGCCTAGGCAGTTCAGACACGAATTCGAGGAGCAAATCAAAGTCGAGATTCAGAAACTACTAGCAGCAGGATTCATCAAACTCTTTCAACATCGTACATGGCTGGCGAATGTTGTTCCAGTCAAGAAGAAAAATGGTCAAATCAGATGCTGCGTTGATTTTAGGAATCTGAATAAATGTTGTCCGAAGGATGATTTTCCCTTACCCAACATTGATATGCTCGTCGATGCAACCAGCGTTCACGGCATGTTCTCATTCATGGATGGTTACAGCGGATATAACCAAATCAAGATGTACGAACATGATGCTAACAAGACCGCGTTCCGGACTCCCATCGGAAAATTTCACTACACGGTAATGCCTTTCGGCCTGAAGAATGCAGGAGCCACTTATCAAAGAGCCATGACTGCAATATTCCACGACATGATGCACAAGCAAGTGGAAGACTATGTTGATGATGTGGTGGTGAAGTCAAAGACTCGAGCATCCCACCTGGAAGTTCTGAGACAAGTTTTTGAAAGATGCAGAGAATACAAATTAAAGATGAATCCTCTGAAGTGTGCTTTTGGTGTTTCATCCGGAAAGTTTCTAGGATTCCTGGTCACTACAGAAGGAATCAAGGTCAATCCTGACAAGATGAAAGCCATTACTACCATGCCTCCTCCACGCACTGTGAAAGAACTCCAGAGTTTTATGGGCAAGGTGAATTATATTCGGCGCTTCATTCCTGGATTGGCTCAACTCATTGCTTCGTTCACACCTATGCTGAAGAAAGGTGCCAGTTTTACATGGACAACCGTCCAACAAGAAGCATTCCAGAAAATATAGCAGATACTATTATCACCCGCTGTCATGAAATCTCTGGTGCAAGGACGGCCACTAATACTTTACACAGCTTCCAGTGACGTCGTTATTGGAGCGCTTCTTGCTCAAGAAGACGAAGAAGGTATCGAACGTCCGATCTATTACTTCATCCGTACGATGAGAGATGCTTAACTCCGATACCCAAAATGCGAAAGAGCATGTCTAGCTTTGGTGCATGCAATCCAGAAATTCAGACACTATTTGTTATCCAAAAGAGTCGTGCTCGTTTCCAAAGCTGACCCTATAAAGTTTTTACTATCAAAGCCAGCCTTGATAGGAAGACCGGCAAAGGGGATACTTCAGATGTCAGAGTTTGACATAGCCTGTGTACCACCTAAGGCAATCAAAGGCCAAGCAGTTGCAGACTTGCTCGCTGTTTTTCCAGGAGAAGATGCAACAATGTTACATGAAGATGTGCCCAACGAGTTTCCAGAGGTTTTAGTTGTCAAAGAAGAGACGTGGCTCTTATACTTTGATGGATCCGCCACCCCTAGCAACGACACTAGAAGAGCGGGCGTAGTGCTAGTATCTCCATCAGGCAAATTATTCTCACACTCGTTCAAGTTGGATTTCCACAGCACCAACAATTCAGCAAAATATTAAGCTTTCTTACTAGGTTTGTCCTTGGCCAAGCAAGCAGGAGCAACACACCTTGAGATAAGGGGAGATTCAAAACTACTGGTCAACCAAATGAATAGAGCGTACTCTCTCAAAGAAATCACACTTGCCCCATTCAAAACTGAAGCGCAGCAGCTATTAACTCATTTTGTTGATGCAACGATTGTCCATACTAGACGAACTAACAATAGGCATGCTGACTACCTAGCGACTCTCGCCTCCAAGCTACAATTCGAAGGAGCATAGAAAAAAATCACGGTACAAAGGCGTGTTGTGTCATCTACCTGGCTTGCTCAAGTTGAAGACGTTCAAGCAAACGATTGGCGAGCGCCTATTATTCATGAATTGACCAGTTCTCTTTCAGAAGGGAAAGTCAGCCTCAAGGAATTAAAGAATTATTTCTTGCTTCATGGAGCGTTATACTATCGAAATCATGATGGGTCTTTATCACGATGCCTCGGAAACGAAGAAGCGAACGAGCAACTCAAACACATACATGAAGAAATCTGCGGACATACGTTGGTAGTAACGGTTTACAGAAAGCTTCAAAGGATGGGATACTATTGGCCTTCCATGGAGGCTCAGTCAAGAATTCTGCAAAGATCTTGTCCCAATTGTCAGACGCCTCCTCATCATTTAGAGGCTTTGCAGTCCATCAAACTGGGGACTGGAGGGAACCTTACATCAAGTACCTTTGGGACAATGACTTGCCGTTGGAAAAGAAAGAAACAATCAAACTCATTCAGAGAGCTAAAAGATTTGTCTTTCTTGATGGAATCTTATACCGCAAAAGCTTTGGTTGGAACTTGCTGAGATGCTTAGCTGAGCATGAAATCCCAATAATTTTAAAAGAAATGCACGAGAGAGAGCATCAAGGAAAGAGGAAATTATTTCTCCAAATTCATGAGAAATATTATTGGCCGACCATGGAAGACGACGCAGCTGCACATGTTCAGAAGTGTCATCAATGCCAAGTCCATGGTAATCTCATTCATACTCCTTGTCTCCCATTAAATTCTGTGAATAGTCCATGGCCTTTCTATAGCTGGGGACTGGATATCATCGGAAAAATAAATCCTGCATCTTCGAAGCAACATGAATACATCATCACCGCAATCGAGTATTTCACCAAATGGGTTGAAGCTATTCCTCTTCGAAGCACCACTGGAGTCACGATTGCTGCCTTCATCAAAGAATACATAATATGTAGATTCGGTGTTCCTAAACACATTGTCACCGATAATGGAATTTCTTTTGCCAACAAGCATGTGACGGAATTGTTCGAGAAATACGTCATCAAACAAGTTTTATCCACACCGTACTATCCCTAAGGAAACGGACAAGCAGAGAGTACCAACAAAACTTTGATCTGAATTCTCAGCCGAACAATTCATGATAATCCTCGAACGTGGCATGAACGATTGCCTATGGCTTTATGGGCCTATTGAACCGCACCGAGGAGATCGATCGGAACTTCACCATACTCCCTCTTCTATGGAGCCGACGCCATACTCCCAACAGAAATTAAAATTCCTTCAGCAAGGATTGCAACATCCAGTGGAGTACCATGGGATGAAGCCGAAGTGTCTAACTCAAGAATCGCTGAACTAGACATGCTCGAGTCAAGGAGAGCTAAGGTAGAAAAATACTTGGAAGCCTACAAACAAAGGATCTCTAGAGCCTACAACAAAATGGTAAGACCCCGAACATTCGAAGTAGGAGATTTGGTATTAAAGACAGTAAAACACATTCAACAAGATATGTTTACTCCCAAGTTCTCTCCGAAATAGGAAGGACCATATGTAGTCATCAAGGCAGTATCCAGTGGATCTTACAAGATCTTAGCTATTTATGGAGGAGTGGAAGGGAATATAATCAACGGTAAATGGCTTAAAGCATATTATGCCTGATCCGCAGAAAACAATTACCTTTTCATCATTTCAAGCATATTTCAAAATGTAATTTATATTCCTCCAAAGAGCGTGCAAAATGCTCCTTTGTTCATTTAACATTTCATAAATGAATAAAATTCCTTCATGCCATGATCAATTATTATACACCAAAACAGCCATTTTGTGACGTTTATAAACGTTGCGCAGAACTTGTGCAACGGTAATAAGCGTTGGCAAAACGGCGTTGAGCATTGGTGTGCAACGCAGAAAATCCGTTGCACAACGCTTATAACGTTGCACAATATGTGGTGCAACGTTTTACTTTTCCTATTTGTGCAGCGGATATACTAATTTGTGCAACGGTTATTATTAATAAAAACACTTATGTGGGTCCCATTTTGATTTTTTTCAACGTTATTTTCGTTTTGTTGCAGTATATGCGTTGCTTAGTTTTAGGTTATTTGTGCAACGGATACTTTTGCTTACGTTTATATCCGTTGCAAAATAATTTTCAGGTAAAAAAAAAATTTGCCGGCTCAAATTCCGGCAGATTTATGTACCTGAATATATACCTATTCTGTACCTGCATGCATATACCATTCGAATGAATCTCAATGAACATACTATTAATCAACACAAACATATGGTTGATCATTGGAATCGACAAGAATCCAAGTTTCTGAAACTGACCTAAGTCAAAAAAATTATAAGAAAAATAATCTTCAGTTGTTTACATGTTGTAGTATAGAAAAACATTAGTTCATAATGAGTATTGCATACAAGACAACCTTGTAGACAAACCAAATTGAAAAAACAGAGTGACTTGTATACCAAAATGTTGTTCTTTCTTGGCCATCCACTGTAATTGCAATACCATCAACTGCTACCCCATACGTGAATCACGCGGCCACCAACAGAAAACTCAATGACCTGAGCAAACAACAAAGGTCAAACGCAGCCATGATAGATATGACACATCTAAATATCAAGTCGAAGCACTTCTAGATTAACGGAAACACACCTGGAATTTTGGTGTTACTATAATGTGATGATGCTCAACAAATACCAATATTGGTGGAGGAGACACGTCAAAAACTGTATTCCTCTCCCTTGGAACCAAGTAAATTCGATGATGCTCAACAAATACCAATATTGGTGGAGGAGACACGTCAAAAACTGTATTCTCTCCCTTGGAAACAAGTAAATTCATTTCTCCATCACTTTCCCAAGGTGTGCCCGTTTTGAGCGAAGAAAAAAACAACAAATTAGCTTATTCTCCAACTACGTTAGTAATACACTGACCAAAATAATGGTTTCAAACACGTATGCACACCTTTTATACCATACCCAAAAGCACATTCTATCTCAATTATCAAGGAGTTGTCTTGCAGGAAACGACAAAGAGGAGGACATATTACCTTAATGCCAACGAAATGGCCTTTTATTAACTCTGACTTATTCTTCATCCTTCCATATAAATCCTTGTGCATCTCCATTGCACCTCTAATATCTCGAACAAGAGAAACAAGCTTTACTGTGAACTCCCTTTCTGCTTTCTGTAGAACAAGTCAACTTTTCCATTAACGAACCAAAGGGAAAAATCTTGAGATCGTGCATAAAAAATTCTTCTTCACAGACAATAATTTGGAATACTTATGTTAAGCAACTAGGAAATCCAAATAAGCAAACACCTTTGCCAATGGTTCCTTTCAGATGAATTTACCCAGAGTGGAAGGGAATATGCAGATAGATTCAGTCCGTGTAGAATTCACCAAAAATGAAGTATAATGTTTACTAGTTCATACTTGCATATATCATCTGTGCTTTTAGGAGCTTGTGCTCTAGTAAACTGAACCTATGAAAGTTCCAAGTCATGGTTAAAAACTAAAATCACACAATTGAATTCGGATGTTGATATGTTAAGATAGAGACACCTGGTTCGTAGTCAGTATCGGCTGCCTCGCAAGACGCTTGGGACGATACTTAAAGATTGTGTATCTGGAGACACCTTGTTCTGCACACTACTGAACAACCTGCAAAATTACAAGTTACAACCACTAAAATCATTTGTAATATATTTATCCATAGCAAAATGAACTTTGCAACAATTGTAACTTAGAACCCCAGCCAACTGAGTATGCACCATATGAAAGCAAAATTTGTAAATGTAGTTCCACTCCAGGCTGTAGTTGCTGAACTATTAGCCATTTTTACCAGCAAAAATAATAAAACGTAATTAAGAACTAAAGCAAGTAGAACCAGGCCAGTTAAGGAAAAGAACCTAATATACGTTCATGGGAGTATTTGAACTTAAGTTCTGAACGCAAACACTCCATAAGAAATGATAAATGTATCCAGGACATTTCAGTCCACGAATATATGCTCATGACAGCTAGAAAGACATTTATGAGTGCAAAACAATTCAATGTTAAGCCTGATGTTACTCACATTGTAAAGACCACCATACGTGTAAACCTTTCCGCAGTAACTACTAGGACATTTCAGTTCTTAGTGCTTGTTTAGATGGTGCTGGAGAAGAAACATGAAGAAAAAAAACACCTATCATACAAAGCTGGCAAGACATCTACCAAATAAAATCCTGGCTAATAAAAGCAAAAACAACTTTAACTAGAGAAGTGTCCCATCAACACCACCAGCAGGTCCTCCATTGGATTAACATCTCAGCACAAAACACTTAGAATCAAACAGGTATCAAACAGAAAACAAAAAAAATAGTAATCTAAAAAAATAGCAAACCATGACATGTAAGAGCAGTTGCTATTGGGGCTATGAATGTGGTCCAACATGAAAGGTTTTCGACATTCACATTTAGATTAAAGAAGTATAAATAGTAATCTAAAAATTGTTAAGACGATTTAAACCATAAGAAACCATAAGAAGATTTGTTTTAGATAGCGGAATTCTGAGGAACTATGAAAAAAAAAACACGATGAAGATATAGAATAGTACTTCACCTACAGCTCAGCAGCTTCAAGCTTCAATTAATCATCCTCCCGTACAGCGAGAGCATCATTATCCCGATAAGGAAAAGTACAGTGGTTGTATTCAGACTCTTGATAAGGGTCGGAGAAAACAACTTGCTCAGTGAGCCTACATAAATCCAAGTTACACCACTGCCATTGCACCAACCACACCTGACACATCAAGTGCTGGCTTAACTACCTCTTTGGTGAACTCCGTCCTAATACATAAATCATAACATATACAAGGAAAATAAGAAAAACTATACGAGTTATACTAGTGTGCAATAAAATAATAGTTATACTAGAGCAAGACCATACCACACCATATCTGCGCCAGGTGACTGAAACAATTAGTATTCTATTAAATTATCCACGAAATTGTACACAGAATATCGCAATTTGTTACGCAGGGCCAAGTTGCAAAGTCAAAGAGCATAAGGGATTAACTTACCATTCTATCTCTTAACAGAGCTAGTGTTAGCAAATTTCCAAAGAACTTTGGGATTAAAAGCATCACGTCAACTTATTGTAATCCTCATTTAAGTACGTAAGAGAGCTGGAATCATATGGCAGCACTTGTCAAAATGACAGCAATAAAACAACTCCAAGGGTAGAAACCAATGAGCATGGTAAAAAAAACAGGCTACCCAGATCCCTTGCTGTAAATCAATAAGATGATATTGGCCACGGCTGTAACTTACGCTATGAATCCTGCCACGTCGTCTGTAACAACTGTAACACTTATTCTTCCAGTCTCCAGCTTTGCAGTCCCGTGTCAGTGGCCATCAAGGCCACAATTAAAGCAGCGACCAGATCTAGGGGGAGGACCTCTTTCCAGATACTCTCAAGAACCTCCTGAACCACGAGGTGTCTGCAATAAAAAAAGTGATATTAACCATTTAAGTAAAAATATGCATCAATACACTTGCAACATCTAAGAAAAGCTGTAAGTATCTGGATCCTACTCATTTAGCAAACTCCACTAAAATATGACTTCCATTAAAATCTCGACCATTCAGATTGTATCATGCATCATCAGCATCCCTGAGATCACTAAACTCCTCCAACAATTATAAAGGAAAATACCAACAAATTTAATCTCATAATTACATATCAGAATCCAGCATTTTAATAGATTCCACTCTAATGAACAGAATAATGTCTCACTGAGGCCACACAGAACAAGAAATACGAGATATTATACTTACAACGAAGGCAAAATCATGCTTCATATCCACATCACGTACTCTGCGTAAAGGTTTGCCAGAAAGAGTAAGGCCGCGATGACTAAATACCAAAGGGTATGATACTTCTCCCCTCGGAAGAACTAAACACCAGTTTGAGATGGTTGCCAATGCGCAAACACGCAATAGAATTACAGCAAGAATCGCCAAAGTCTTCTATACAATTCCACCAATTCCACCAGGGCACCATCTCACTGTATGGACCTCCAGGTCAGGCAAAACCCCGAAATCCTTCGATAAGATCATTCAGTTAAAACACATAACACATGGGGCATGGGGGTGCAAACATATGGGTCATCAATTCCACTTGGGCACCATTTCACCATAGAGACCTCCAGGTCAGGCAGTAATACAAGAATACCATGTACCTCACACTGCAGACCACCAAAAAAGCATATTATCTTCAAATGAAGAGTAAATAACCACACCACCATCAACTCAAGTAGCAATAGATTGATCACCAACAAGAATAGGTCCAACATTTATCACTAAAACAATTACAAGAAACACCAACAACCACCCATAACGCCAACATCTACAGAACAACCACTAACAACAACGACAAGCAAAACAACACCAACCACTAACACCTGAAACTACAGAACCTCCATCAACATCGTCACCAACCACTACAACAAAGCAGAAAAACCTAAAACCCTCAAACAACTTCCACATATATGATTCTGCATATATTAAATCTAAAACAACTTCCACAAAACAAATTAAACTAACCCTAAGGATTCAGAAAATTGAAATTGAAAATGAGACATGCTTTGAAGCTACAAAAAAACACAAATAACATATACAAAAAATCGCAAATATTTACCAAAATATATGCTACCGAGGTAAAACCATTTATCATGTGAGATACTATTCACAGAACTAGGTCAAAATCAAACAACATCATCAAAAATAATAAAAACTAGAATTAGGGTTTATACCTGATGACAATGTAGGTCAGAATCAGCCAATTTTTGGTTAACATAAGCATAATCCATTATCAGACTGATGGCTTTTTTGGATTCCAGGAAGAACATCAATTTTCTAGGGTTTCTAAAAAAATTCAAGTTTTTATAGTATAGATCTAGATTTCTGATATATGGGTTTTGATTAGGATGTCAGGGTCTAGAATAAATTGTTTAGATTTTTGGTTTTTCGGTTGAAATCATAGCACATTTCACTGTTGTTCTTGGTTATGAAAGAGGGGTTCTGAAAGAGGGACTGAGAGAGAAAGGAGTCCTTCCTCGGAGAGAGAAAAAAAAAAGGTTATGAGAGTTAAATGAAATAAACTTTAATATATCAGAAAGAAAAATAATATATCAGAAATGAAAAGAAAATAACCACTAAAAGCCCAATGTACAACGGTTATTAAGTTTCAAAACGTTGCTCTACTGGTTTATTTTAGTAAATCAAAATTACTTAATTTTGCGCAACGAATATTTTTGTGTGCAACGGATATAGACGTTCCACAATGTGCAACGTCTATATCCGTTGCACACCTCCGAAATTGAAGCGTTGCTAAAATCAGGATATGGTGTAGTATACCTAAACAACAATCATAAATGCTCATCTAAAGTACACCGTCCAACAACAGATCTTACTGGACATCATTTTCAACTTCATTATGCAGTCTATGACTGAGTCTATTGTCTCTCAGAGCATACGTGAATATGCAGTCTCTCAACTGAGACAACGACATATCTTATGAATACTGAGCAATTTCAGTAATTACTTCTATATAGAATCGAACGATTGGACGGCTCCTAGACAGCTTGCCTGCTAGTATAGATCAATAACTTCTTCAGGATGTAACAATGTTTTCCCTGACTATATAAAAGAAATATGACGCTTCAACAAGCCCATATCGCTCAATTCTTGAATAATTAATGCTCCTAAACAATCGTGTTAGTATAGAGCTATCAATTAATTATTTCTAAATCACTAGATTCATTAACTTAATCCCTAGAAAATATTCTACGTTCTTCATAATATTTTATTACTTCGATTCATGGTTCTTCCCAACAAAATTCCATGGGTTAGTGATAAATATTCAACGTACGGGCATCTGAGCCGCTATCGAGTAAGCCCCGACCAAAATGGTGCAAGTGTACTCAGCAATAATTCACTAACGAGCACTTGAATGCACGAACGATCATTCAAAAATACGAAGGAACGATGAACCTATGCAAAATAGGAAGAAAAATAATAATAATAAAATATTAGCTAAGGCGCTAGGGGACTGGGCCCACCGGCCGACCAGTCATGTCGTGGCCGATCCCACGCCTAGTTCTTTATTTTATCATATTTTATATTTTCCTTGATCTCATGAAAATTTCTTCATTTAATCAAAACTCCTTCGTTATAAGGAAACTCCTTAGTTTCATGGTGTTTCCTTTGTATCAAGGAAATAATATAAAATTAGGAAAAGTGTCACGGGACCGGGTTCACTAGTTGGCCGGTCATGCCCTAGTTGTTTCCGGTCCCACACCTTGTGTTCCTTATTATTTTATTATTATTATTTCCTTCATCCCATGAAATTCCTCAATTTCATGATATTTCCTTCACACCAAGGAAAGGATATAAAATTAGGGAGGTTCACGGGACTGGGCCACTAGCCGGCCGACCATGCCCTAGCCATGACCGGTCCTACACGCCCCTTATTTTATTATTATTATTATTATTATTATTGTTTCCTTCATCTCATGGAAACTCCTTCACTTTAAGGAAACTCCTTTATTTCAACAAACTCCTTGATTTCATGATATTTCCTTCAAATCATGAAAATAATATAAAATTAGAAAAAGTGCCATGGGACCGGGATTATTGGCCGGTCGGCCATGCCTTCCCCATATCCGGTCCCACACTTCCTGATTCCTTATTTTATTATCTTTATTTCCTTCATCTTATGAAGTTTCCTCAGTTTGAGAAAATACCCTGATTTCTTCATATTTTCTCAAATGTTGCTCTAACGGGCATAAAAAAATATCAAAATTCTCAGGACTGAGACACGAACACTTTGGTGACATGGGCATATTACCTTGACCGACCAAGGTTGGCCTTTTGGCTTGCAAGAAGCCAATCCCACACATTTTCACTATTTTGACCTAATTTGTTCACATTAGGTTTAAAACTCGTTCAAACAACTCGGAATTTCACAAAACGATCGTCAGTTGATCCCATGACCAACCAAGGCCGGTTCCATGACCCCTTGGTCGGTTCCTCATTTTTTCATAATAAAGTTTTATTATCTAACGCTTAGACGAGCACTATTTGAATAAATGATTAAACCAGCATTTAATCATCCTTTCACCAACTGGTCTTCAAGAGACTTTGGTTTTCACTCACTCGAGCATCTGGGTGCTACATGGTCGACCCATCATCCCATGTAGCCGGTCCCTCCTTCACTCCGTGGTTGATTTTCAATAAATCATCAGTTGATCATCAATTGATCGAAATTAGGGTTTCGAATCCAAGGTTCATAATTCCAGATTCAAGCACTAATAATTTTATGATGATCCCGTAATCAACACTTTAATTATTATACTCGGTTCAGTTGCCAGTATTTTAAATTAATAATTCATCAAACAAGCAACATTTGCTCAGATGAGCAATATTTGCTCAGACTAAGGAATATCGGTTCAACTATCAATATTCAACAATTCATCAAATGAACAATATTTGTTCACCTTAACTATCAACATTTATTCGATAATTGTACCTCTGTCTCAACATACACGTTCAATTCATGAGTCCTGGAATATTTTCAAATCACGTTCAACTCAGCAATACAAAGACTCATCATCTCATAAAGTCAATAACCGACTAACTAAATACACGTCTGCCTTGCAGACTCCACAATCACGAGACATCAATCGTGTCACATGGGGGATATCAACTAGGGTTTTACTCTGGCGGTCTACGGCACGTGTGTTCATACACACGATGATAATGTGAGCAAGTCGTGCAAGCAGTTAGAGGGGTTAGCAAAGTAGTGGGTGGAAAATCATCCAAGTCTCCGCACGATGAGCAACTGGTTTTAACACGATTCCCACTTCCCCACTCTTTGACTCCAGTAACTGTCACACTTCATGGGATAAAGGTGTCTACAATTCTTGCAGTATAAATAAGTCTCTTAATCATGATTGAAACAATAGACAACAAGAGATTATGAACTCGACGTCTGAGCAATTACTCTCAATAGAGCAAATTCAATCAATCAGAACTTATCTTATTTTTTCACGCATAATACATATCACACCTACAATTTCGATCACCATTAATCTCACACATTTCTCTGCTTCCCTCCTACAGATCGACCCATCCTCTCTTGTGACCAAATTGACTCTGGAACGGCCATTGTCTTGGTTTAGGCGGAGTCCTACAGATTGAACTCTCGTATTCAAAGCACTCCCTTTTTGCAGTGCATCTGTGTGAGGTTAGACAGTTCGCTCGGTTCAAGGAGTTTCCTCCGCACGATCGTCTCCTCAATTCCTTAAAAACCAGCAAATCATTTTGCCCCATCTACAAATGGCTATTCTTAGATAAACTCGACCTTTGAATCATCCTGAAAACGAGTTAAATCCTTGACAGATTCATCAATCCGGGAGTTGTGCTCTTTCCTTGCAACATCTTCTTCAGAACAAGTTATTGAACTGAACCATGTCATTGAGTGTCCTCCTCCATGTCAAAACTCACAATCTCTTGAGATCTTGAAGAGTTCTCCATATAATTTTTGTTAGGGATGGAATAACAATATATAGAATATATATATATATATTTATAAATAGCAGAAGGAATCTCTTGTCATGGAAGCCCTATGAACTCTCATGAAGGGGACACGGATGTTTGTGGACCGGTCACAAATGAAGAATGGATTTGGAAGGATCCAACAAGAGGAAACACACTAGTTGTTAACAATGCTCAAAAATTAGAGCATGACACATGATCAACAAGATCAAGAACTCGGATAGATAACATAAAAACGCATAAAAACATACAACTAATCTTGAAACTCTCACCATCATCATCTTTGCAACTCTCAAGATAGATACAAGGATGAGATTACCTGAGATCAGGTAAAGGAGTGAGAAGTAGTCTCACTATGAATTATGGGAGAAGAGTTGTACAAATCTTTTGTGCGTTTGTGACGTGTGTTCCCTTCTTTCCATTGATTATAACTTATTCCAGGAGAATTTGTCATAAACCCTTTTAAAAGTCCATCGGAAGGATTTTTATGAGGACTAAGTCTAGGACCTCTAGAGATCGGTTCCAGAGAAGAAGAGTTGAAGGACTTCCATCTTCTCGAATTAGACTTGTTCTTAAAAGTACAGGGAATGTATTCATTCGTGGCACAAGGGTTTATACCATTAATAGGAACATGCAACATGTGACTATTTCTTGAAGAGAGATCATTCTTATAAGAATTCTGGTTTTCTGTAGGAAAGAAACTCACTGTAGACGTCTTCTGCCGATTTACTCTGTTGACAGTAAAAAGAAGCAAGCAAAACAATGAAGAGCATAATGATTCTTTTTCCCACATAAGGAACAACATCGTGGATTAGAAACATAATTGCCTTGACTCATAAACTTTTTCGGCATAGGCAAATTTTGCAAGTGATTCACAGTGGGTAATTCCTTGGAGGGAATTTTCTTCATGCTGGATAAAGCCTTGTGAGTATCAGAAGAAGGTACAGAGGATAACTTACTCATCAAAACAAAGTTTTCCTTTTTCAAGGTGTCACACTATTCTTGGGCACATCGAAGAAATGCAACAAGTTTCTCTTTTTCAATACGATGAGCGTTTATTTCTGACGAATGAGTCTTGATTAAACGTTCTTCTCTAATTGAGTCTTCTTTAACAATATCTTCAAGCCTACTAATCTTTTCACGTTGCAGAGTAGTTTCTTGAATCAATTTTTCGATATTATTAGAGAGATTCAATAAAGCAATAGAGTTCACGTTCCCTTTCAAAAGATTTCTCGAATTTATCAATGAGCTGATCATTCATTTCTTCTAGAGTCTTGATTTTAGAACCTTGGAAATCGATGATATCAGTAAAAAAATTTAATGATATGGTGAGTTCCATTTCTGATTCTGATACGATATCAATTTTCTCATTTTTCTCTCGGGATTCGGAAGAATCTGCTAAGGAGTTATCCTTTGAGTGAAATCTAAGATTTTTGGCATGATCAGAAACTTTGGAAGACATTTCTATGTACGTAGTTTGTGAGATACTTTTTAAGTCAACAGAAATCAGATTGCTACAAACACAGACTTATGAGGTTTTAAACGTGTTTGCCTGCTCTGATACCAATTGAAAATGTGGGGGTCTAATAACCACACCCAATATTTCGTTCGGTAATCTGAATAGACAAACTCCAATATACTTTCAAGAGAATCAACTAGAGATTCAGACTCAATCTAGATAAAAGTATATCAAAGAGTTTTATATCTCTAACTCTTAATTCAATCTGCAATCAGCAAATAGGAATTTGCGAGCCCGATTGAATATAAGAGAAATAACTTGAACGGTACCAAATACCAATGTTCAGGGATCAATCAATTTCAATCAACAACCAAAGGTTGGATTTACCAATTGATCGATTCAACGCACACCCTTTGATATTTCAATTATATAACAAAATATTATGCCGATAATAAATAACACCGACACCAGAATTTTGTTAATGAGGAAAACCACAAATGCAGAAAAACCCCGGGACCTAGTCCATCTTTGAACACCACACTGTATTAAGCCGCTACAGACACTAGCCTACTACCAATGAACTTCGGACTGGACTGTAGTTGAACCCTAATCAATCTCACACAGATTCAAGGTACAGTTGCGCTCCTTACGTCTCTGATCCCAGTAGGATACTACGCACTTGATTCCCTTAGCTGATCTCACCCACAACCAAGAGTTGCTACGACCCAAAGTCGAAGACTTGATAAAAAAAATTTATCTCACACAGAAAAGTCTATTGGAATAGATAAATCTGTCTCCCACAGAAATACCTACGAGTTTTGTTCCGTCTTTTGATAAATCAAGGTGCACAGGAACCAATTGATAAACCAGACTTATATTCCCGAAGAACATCCTAGTATTATCAATCACCTCACAATAATCTTAATCGTATGGTAGCGAAACAAGATATTGTGGAATCACAAACGATGAGACGAAGATGTTTGTGACTACTTTTAATCTTACCTATTGGAGATAAATCTCAAGGAAATCTTAGCAAAGATAATACTCAATCACGATAGAAGAAGTAAGATCAGAACACGCAACTACAGAGAAAATAGTTGGGTCTGGCTTCACAATCCCAATGAAGTATTTAAGTCGTTAACCTACAAGGTCTCGTGAAAAACCTAAGGTTAAAGGAGAATCGACTCTAGCTTATTCAACTAGTATCACATAGGAAGTATGGGGATTAGGTTTCCTAGTTGCTAGAGTTCTCTTTTATATATTTTTCAAATCAGGGTTTGCAATCTAAGTTACCTTGGTAACAAAGCATTCAATATTCACCGTTAGATGAAAACCTGATTAGACTCAAGCTAATATCTTTCAACCGTTAGATCGAACTTAGCTTGTTATACACAAATTAAATGTACCTTCATTTAGGTTTAAGTAACCGTACCCAAACATGTACACCATGTTGGCTCAACAATAGTTAACTGAGGTTAGCTATATGAACACTCTCATATCAACCTTATTCATATTAACCATAACTAGTTCAAATGACTCAAATGAAACTATTTAAAGAGTTGTTCAATTGCTATATTCTCATAGAAGTATACAAGAACACAATCGAAGCAAAATCGGTTTGATTCATCGAATCATTTCATGAACATTATAGCCACGGTTTGCAAATAATGCATTCCTTAATATATAAATGTATTAGTTCATGAACAAACCAATTCTAGAACTTTAACCACTCAAGTATGCAACCGTGTACGCATACTTAAGTAGCCGGTCTAAGTATGGGTTCACCAGTATGCGAACGGGTATGCATACCTTAGTACACTTCCAAAACCCAGCAGAAATTTCCGGACCTATACCTTACGTAAGTATGCGTACCGGTATATGTACTTGGACACAAAATTTCACAACTACAAGTACGCATACGGGTATGCATACTCTAGTTCCGGTCATGGATCACATACATGCAAGAATGCATACTATGTTCATAATCCAATAGTTCTAAACTCTATTTCAATCATTGAAACTTTCTTAGAGGATAACAATAGACGTTTTCACACATTATTAGCATCAAAGCAATTTTCAAGTTATTGAAATAATCATAACGAAACATTCCAAGTCTACACCAAATGATTGTATCACACAAACCATGTAAGATGTTACTCGATGATTTTCACATGATCATCTTTTGACTTTCCTCAAGAATATAAGATGCACTTGGTTGAAGCGAAAGCTTACCAACACATATTTCGAGAAATATGTAAGCGAGTTAATCTCAGCTCGAAATCTCAAATGTGCATAATCGATAACTATATAGTAATACGACTTTTGTATCAATATAGGAGATAGAGTAGAAATAGTCTGAATACACATATCCCATAAAAAATGTGCATAATCTTCTTATGGTTTCTTATGGTTTAAATCGTCTTAATAGTCTGAATACACATATCCCATAACAATATTTTTGCAGTATATAAAACCAACAAAAAATAAATACTGCAAAATCATCTTCCAAATAACTTAGAATTTAAATAAATAAATCTAAAAACATTGCAAGATGAAAATCGTTGGAAATAGGTATGTGTACTCACAATAATTACTATTCCAAACCCTAGTTATCCTTCTTAAAACACAAGAATGAATTCTCATAAGAAGTTTCCTAGAAAAATTAAAAACTACTCTTAAAAACAAAACCAATCACAAGCTAACATCAAAGTTCACGTTCGGAAGCTTCACGGGTTTCAAGACCTTTGAGCTTGTGATTGACAGCATTAACCGCTTCTTCGGAGAAGGTATTCTCATTTAGAAGATCCTTAACATGTGTATTCATGAGAACAAGGTCAGAGTTAACCTTTTTCAACTCAGTTCGTAACACATCAAGATCTTTCATAGTATCAACGAGCTTGCAGTTTTGCTTCCTCAAAGTGTCTAATAAAATCGAGAACCACTTCAGCAAAAATCACTTCATCGTCCTCAATTTCTGAATAATTATCAAGTGATTGAGAAGAGGTATCGTCAACTTCTACAAGGGTTCTTTTCTTCTTCTTCCCTTTGGACTCGAAACCAAAACCCTTATCAAGAAAACCTTTAGCAAAATCGCAAGTGCCAGGAGGTGATGCCATTCTTGACAAAAAAAAATATAACTTGGAGTACGCGTACTCAACTTCATAGGTTTGTATTTAAATGGTTTCTCAGGGAATACGATTTTAGGGTTTCTAAAGATAGTTCGTGACAAGCAACATGGGTACCCGTACGAACACAGCCTTGACCCATAAATGAAAGACACTAAGACAACTGGAAAAGGCAAACCAAGAAAATTGTTTGTAGAGAAAAATATTGCTAAGTGAATATTTTCACAAATCTTGGCTCAAGAAATTTTATATTTTTTCAAGAGAAAAATTTTGAGCACAAGAGTAACATTCTTAAACCAAGAATAATTTCAAAAAAAAGAGAGAAAATAACGTAGCGGAAGCGTAATAATTTGGATCAAGGATCCAAAAGATAGTGAAAACTAGTGTGAAATCAATAGATTCACAAAAGCTATAAGAAAACTAGAGAACAATAACTAAATAAAATATCTTTGATAAATCAAATAAGATAATAATGTGAATGTGTAGGAATTCTACAATGCTAAGCCTTCTTATATAGGCTTCACTATTTCCTAAAAGTAATATAACTAGAAAAAGGAAATCATACTAAAATAGGAAACTTAATAAGTTCTAGAATATTTCTAAAATAGGGAAAACGTAATTTAAAAAGTAATACTAAAAATAGAATAAGGTTTGACTCTCATGTTCAAACAGGGGTGACTTGGTCTAGATGTCCTACATCAGACCCCCCCTTCTTGAAAAGAACTCGACCACGAGTTCAATGTTGGAAGAGAAACTTCATCGCCTGGAAAGTAAGGAAAGATATCCTTAACGTTGAATGTAGACGAGATGTTCATACTAGTTGGGAGGTCGACAACATATGCATTGTCGCTGATCTTTCTCAATATGCAGATAGGGCCAATCTTCTTGTACTTCGTCTTGTTGTAAGTACCCGTAGGAAAACGATCCTTGCTTAAGTACACCATAACTAGATCACCAACTTCATAGGATTGAAAACGACGTCGACGATCGGCATCTAGCTTGTACTTGGCATTAGCAGCTTCCAAATTTTTCTTTACCTTATCATGTAGGACTTGTAGAGACTCAATCATGTAATCAGCTGCAACATTGGAACTAGGAATGGATGGTAAAGAGATAAGATCCGATGTGTGGTTAGGAACCTTGGAGTAAACAATTTGAAAAGGCGCATAACCTGTAGACCGATTAGGAACTGAATTGTAAGCAAACTCAGCTTGAGCAAGAGATAAATCCCATTGTCGAGGCTTGTCTCCGGATAAACAACAAAAAAGATTCCCTAATGATCTGTTTACTACTGCAGTTTGCCCATCTGTTTGAGGGTGAGCTGTGCTACTAAACTGCAGTTTGGTTTGGAGACGAGTCCAAAGTGTCTTCCTAAACCAACTTAAGAACTTAGTGTCTCGATCAGAAGTAATGGTCTTGGGAATTCCATGCAAACGGACTATCTCACGGAAGAAAAGATTTGTTGTGGTTACAGCATCCATAGTCTTCTTGCAAGGAATAAAGTGTGCCATTTTTGAAAAGCGATCAACAACCACAAAAATTGAATCATGAGCTCTTTGGGTTCTTGGTAAACCTAGAACAAAATCCATTGATATATCTTCCCAATGAGCATCCGGAACTGGGAGAGGAATGTATAACCCAGTATTTTGTGCATGACCTTTACTTCGTTGACAAACCATACAACGTCGTACAAAATCATAGACATCCTTTTTAAGAGAATTCCAAAAGTAACGAGTTTCCACAAGAGAAATAGTCTTATCTCGCCCGAAATGACCAGAAAGACCACTACTATGTAACTCCTTAATAAGGTGTTCATGAATGGAACCATCGGGAATGCATAAATGACTACCCTTAAAAAGAAACCCATTATGTAGAGCAAAATCACTCGTACCTTGTTGTGCGGAGGAACATTTCTGCCATAGTAAGGAAAAGTCTGGATCGTTAGGATATAACTCTTTAAGGAAGTCAAAAGCAACCACTTCAGCACGGATAGTAATAAGGAGTAAGTCACGAGCACTATGATTTGTGAAACGGCTTAGTGCATCCGCAACCTTGTTGTTCAAACCAGATTTGTGCTGAATAGAGAACGTATATTCTTGTAAAGTAGAGATCCAACTTGCATGCATTCTATTGGATGGTGATTGATTCTGTATATATTTTAGGGCTTGGTGATCAGTATACAAGACAAAATCCTTGTGTATTAAGTAATGTCTCCATTTTCGTAGTGCACGAATCACCGCATAGAATTCTAACTCATAAGTAGACTACTTTTGTCGAGCTTCTGTAAGCTTTTCACTAAGAAATTCAATAGGTTTACCTTCTTGTGATAAAAAAACACCAACTCCTAATATAGAAGCATCAGAATGTACCTCAAAAAGCTTGTTGAAATCAGGTAGTGCAAGGATAGGAGCGGAAGTAAGCCTTTCTTTGAGTAATTGAAAACTCGATTCAGCTTCATTTGTCCATACAAACCTTTTATCCTTCCAACTGTTAGTAATAGGGGCTGCAATAGATCCGAAATCTCTTATAAATCGACGGTAAAAGGAAGCTATACCATGAAAACTTCGAGCTTTGGAGGCTGTTTTAGGAGTAGGCCAATCACGAATAGCTGCGATCTTTGAATTATCTACTTGAATACCATCAGCAGAAACAACGTAACCCAAAAACAAAACCTTTAAAGTGAAAAATTTACACTTCTTCAGATTAATAAATAACTCATTCTCCTTGAGAGCATTGAAAACAGCCCTTAAGTGAGAGCGATGTTCTTCTTCAGATTTAGAATAAATAAGGATGTCATCGAAATAAACCACAACAAATTTACTAATGAAGGACTTTAAGACTTGATTCATAAGTCTCATGAATGTACTTGGAGAATTAGACAAACCAAATGGCATAACAAGCCACTCGAAGAGACCATCTCTTGTATTAAATGCAGTCTTCCATTCATGCCCAAGTAGAATTCGAATCTCATGATATCCACTTTTAAGATCAATCTTAGAAAATATTATGGAACCGGAGAGCATATCAAGCATATCGTCTAATCTTGGGATTGGGAAGCGATAGCGAATTGTGATCTTATTAACAGCTCTACTATCAATACACATACGCCAAGTTCCATCTTTTTTAGGCACAAGAAGGGCGGGAACAACACAAGGGCTCAAACTGGGTTGTATGAAACCTTTAGAAAGCAATTCATCAACCTGTCCTCGAAGTATATCATGTTCCTTAGGTCTCATACGATAGTGGGGAAGATTAGGTAGACTTGCACCAGGCGTGAGATCTATTTGGTGTTGAATATTTCTCATAGGAGGCAAAGACTCGGGCATATCAGATGGTAAAACACATGCAAACTCATCTAATAAGGGCTGCACTTGAGTAGGAATAGTTGTTGGAAGGTCCGGGGTAGAAGGTTGTACAACTAAAGCATAAATCATACCTGATTCTTTTGCATCTGCTAAGATATCCGGGGAAACCAGCATTGTAGTCTCTTCTTGTTGTAGACTTGGCTTAGGTTTCGCGTAATATGGTTGCAATGTGATTCTGTTTCCATTGTACATGAATGAATACGTATTAGCTTTACCTCTATAAGTGACATCTACATCATAGATCCATGGGCATCCAAGTAATATTTGGCAAGCAGTAATATCCACAACATCACAAACCACCGTCTCGTTATATGCTCCAATTTTAAACGACACAAAGCATTGAGAATCTACAGTCTTCTTGCTATTATCATCAATCCAGCCAATGGAGTATGGTTTAGGATGTGGATGAGTATATAATTGCAGCTTATCCACCAATCTAGATGAAACAATATTTTGACAACTTCCACTGTCAATGATTACATCACATATCTTGTCTTGCACACGACATTGAGTGCGGAATAGACGATTACGAGTTGGATAATCAACACGAGAAATGGATAATAGATTTCAAACAACATAAGAGACATGATCTCTTTCATCTCCTTCCTCCGCATATGCTTGTATATCTAGGATATTTCCATGAACATCTTCACTCTCTTCCTCATACACAACAGACTCTTCTTCGGTCATCAATGTATGCCCACTTCTACATTGGTTTGATGTATGACCTGGTTGCTTACACTTATAGCACTTGTTTTTAGTTGGGTATGCATAAGGGTTTTGAGGTTTTGGTCGAATGATTGGAGCATTACTAGGCTGGAGTGGAGGTGGTGGAGTCTTAGTGGTAGGTGGGGTTTGGGAAGAAGATGGTTGGGTGGTAGTGGTGATGGGAGTAGGAGAAGTACGGGACTGAAATGGAGAAGGTTGTTGCCTATTTAGAAAATTTTGAAACGAAGGTTTTCTAGGGTAAGAGAATGAGGATTTTTGGTATGGTTGTGGAGAAAGCATGAAAGATTCTATCTTTAGAGAATTATTAATGACAGCATGAAGAGAACTGTATTGTTGAATAGCTAACCTTTCTTGTATACTCCAATCAAGTCCATTGATGAACCGCCCAATTGTTTGATCAACCTTCTCATTCAGCTGGTTCCGAGATAACAGACGGGAAAATTCTTTACATACTCTTTTTGCGATTGCCTTGGCGACAGTTTTGTAAACTGATGAACAAGGTTTGCATGTAGTCCGGAGGAAGAAATCTTCTCTTCAATAGTTGTTTCATGGCTGTCCAGGACTGAGTCGCAATCCTTGATTGGCTCGTTCTATTTGAAGATGATCCCACCATGAGGAAGTTGGTCCAGTAAACTTGAAAGCAACAAGCTCTACTTGTTGATCTTCAGGTATGCGCATATAAGCAAAGAAGCCATCAACTGTACACAACCAATCTAAGAAATCTTCAATGTGTAAGAGTCCATCAAACGGAGTTATATCAGCTTTAGGGCGATAGTTTTGTGGATTTCCCATGTTCCTTTGTTGGTGCGGTGACGGAGGATAATAATATGGTTCATAATCCTCAACATCAATTGCTTGTTGTTGTGGCAAAGTTTTGTGCCAGTTTTGGGGAGTAGAATAAGAGTTGAAATCCTCGCAGAAATCAAATTGTGATGTTTGTGGTGTGGTGTATGAAGGACGGGTAGAGTATGATGGAGTGGATTGTAATGGATGATAATATGATTTATTTAAGGAGGCATAATGGCTGGAAGAAGGTTGGGAAGAAGCTGGGGGGTTTTGAAGATGAGTGGTGAAATTAGGAGGGGTGGAAGTATTGAGAGTGGTAGAATTGGGAGGGGCAGAAGTATGGGGATGGACAGTTTCAGCTTGGGTTTTAGAATTTTCTCCGAGTACCTTCTTTCCTTCTTCTCCCATGAACTTAATAAACATATTTTCGATTCTTTTTGTGATATCTTCGTGACGTTCATCTATTACTGTGGTTAGCTTCTTTTCAATATTGATTCCCATTGCTTGCATATCGGTTTCTAGTTTCTTCTTCAAACTAATCCCTAATTCTTCAATCTTCTTATCACCCATGTTAGTGGAGGCTCTCAATCGAGGATCTGATACCACTTAACGTAGTGGAAGCGTAATAATTTGGATCAAGGATCCAAAAGATAGTGAAAACTAGTGTGAAATCAATAGATTCACAAAAGCTATAAGAAAACTAGAGAACAATAACTAAATAAAATATCTTTGATAAATCAAATAAGATAATAATGTGAATGTGTAGGAATTCTACAATGCTAAGCCTTCTTATATAGGCTTCACTATTTCCTAAAAGTAATATAACTAGAAAAAGGAAATCATACTAAACTGGGAAACTTAATAAGTTCTAGAATAGTTCTAAAATAGGGAAAACGTAATTTAAGAAGTAATACTAAAAATAGAATAAGGTTTGACTCTCATGTTCAAACAGGGGTGACTTGGTCTAGATGTCCTACATCAGAAAACAAACCTAATATTTTTGAAGACTTATGCAACAATGCCTGCGGACAAAAGTTTGGCTAACAACTGATAAGAGAGTAGCACAAACAAGTACAAAATATTTTGCCAGCAGACATACATGTTTATAGAACAGTCTTACTCAACAGGATTTTTCATGATTAAGATTTCAATCCTTGTGATTAATTAGCACAAGTATGAGCCCTAAGATCATTAAATGAATGGTGTTCATGGTTAAGTCTCTTTTTCCTTCCAATTCTAGAAGAGAACCATTTTTGATGTGAAAAGTTATCATAAAAATTACTGTTATCAAAATACGAGACTATGTTTGAATCCTTACCTGAAGAAGTTTGTCTGGAGGAATTCGTCATCCTGTTGATAAGATTATTGCATCCCTCAATCATCTAATTTAGGTTGACCTTCATATCTCCATTGTAGTTTCCATCTTTTGGAAATTTTCTCACTTCTTGAACATTATTCTCTGCTTTAGGTCGAGGAGGACCTTGATGAACTCTCTTTGGACGATTTGTGTTAATGTTACTATTCAGCGTTCGGACGTTAGATGAGAAAATTGAACCGACTTTACTGGAAGTGTTCACAGGGTAAGTACTAAAACCAATTGGTTTAGACATCCGAATGTCAGTTACACCTTTGAGTATTTAATCTAAGGTATGTTGAAGACGACCAAAATAATTGTCATTTCTCCCTCAATTTTCATCTCCGTTGAACATGTATTTTTGAATCACAAAAGAGACATCTCAGATCACGAGAGTGATTAGAGTGAGTAGGATTAACATGATCGTTAAAAGTTTCCTTCCTTCCGAGAGATGTAGTGATTTCTTGATGAGTAGAAGTCACATGCACATCTTTAGAAATTGGAAGGGAAGGTATTTCAACTTCTGGAACTATTTTTGTCAGAGGAACATGATTATACATGGTCACGTTTTCTAACTTCACAGTTGGTTTATAAGCGAATAGTATAATGGACTCCTCAGAACATCCTTTACACTGAATGGTGAGTTTACTCAATAAATGTTCAATTTCCAAAGCATCCTACTTGAGTTTGGCCTTGAGTAAAGTTCGAGATGAACATACTTCGGCGTTTTCCTCACGAAGAGCTTTTATTTGGAAATCACGATCATTTACTATACTAATGATCTTATTGACTTTGTG
Source organism: Papaver armeniacum (assembly GCA_023531295.1). NCBI lineage: Eukaryota > Viridiplantae > Streptophyta > Magnoliopsida > Ranunculales > Papaveraceae > Papaver > Papaver armeniacum. The sequence continues at coordinate 43,763 of JAJJWW010005363.1, read as the reverse complement.
TTTCAGCCTATTGATTTCAGCTGCCTGAATTCTAACACGATTTAGAATCATTGTACTTTCTTTGGATGCTTCCCTTTCAACTTCAGAGTCACACTCGTTAGTAAGAATATCAAGGTAACACTTGTCAATACTTGTCTGTTTCATGGGAAAAGGATGTTCATCTATTTGTGAGATCGAAAAATCTTTCTATTTAATAAAATCCATAGAAACATAACTTTTGTTTTTGGAAATGCATTTTTCAGAGATAACACAACTGTCCATAGAGTCAGATTGCTACAAACACAGAATTATGAGGTCTAAAATGTGTTTGCCTGCTTTGATACCAATTGAAAAATCGGGGTCTAACAACAACCACACCCAATAATTCGTTCGAAATCTGTATGGATTAACTCCGATATAATTCCAAGAGAATCAACTAGACAGTCAGACTCAATGATGAAAATATATCCAAGAGTTATATCTCAATTTCTCAATACAATCTGCAATCGAACAGAAAGAGTTCTGTGAGCCTGATTGATATGAGAAATAACTTGAACGGTACCAAAGAACAATGTTCAAGTGTCAATCAATTTATATCAACAACCAAAGGTTGGATTATCTAATTGATTCAACTACGCACAACCTGTGATATTTCAATTATATAAACAAATATAATGCGGAAAATAAATAACACAGACATCAGAAATTTTGTTAACGAGGAAACCGCAAATGCAGAAAAACCCCGGGACCTAGTCCAGATTTGAACACCACACCTTTGTATTAAGCCGTTACTGCACTCTAGCCTACTACAAGTTAACTTCGACCGAATGTAGTTGAGCCCTAACCAATCTCACACTGATCTAGGTATGCAAACAAGGTTTCCCAGTTGCTAGAGTTTTCCCTTATATAGTCTTCAAATCATGGTTTGATAATTTTGGGACAAAGTAATCAATATTCACCGTTAGATGAAAACTTGATTATATTCAAGCCAATATCTTCCAACCGTTAGATTGTGTTGGCTTGTTACACACAAATGAAATATACCTTCATTTAGATATGGGTAACCGTACCTAAACGTGTATATTGAGTTGGCTCAACAATAGATAACCGAAGTTAGCCATATGAACACTTTTGTATTAACCTTGTTCATCTAACACTTATAGATCACATATGATGATCAATCAAACAAGAATGATAATCAAATGAATCTAATTGTGTTACTATAGAGTTGTTCAATTGTATATATTCTCATAGATGTATATAAGACACAATTGAAGCAAAATCGGGTTGGATTCAATAGAATCAATTCATGAACATTTATCCATGGCTTGCAAAGATTGCATTCCTTAATTTATAAATGTATTTGTTCATGAGTATGAAATCATACTTAACCGATTTTAGAACTTGAACCACTTAAGTATGCAAATGAGTACGCAAACTTAAGTTCAGGACATTGGTCACAAGCCAACAGTTTGCAAATGGGTATGCAACTTTAGATCCGGACCGAACTCAGTTGAAACCATATGCAAACGGGTACGCAAACTTGGTTCCCGGACTTTAACAGTTAAAACCGTTTGCGAACGGGTACACAAACTTATTTTTCGGTTCCTGAATTCTGTCACAACAGTTCGTACACTAAGTACACAAAACGTAATGTATCCAGACATGGTTTTTTTTCTTTCTAAACTCCCATTTCAATCATTGAAACATTCTTAGAATACGACAATAGCTGTCTCACACAAACTATTAACTTATAAGCAATTTTCAAGTGATCGAATGATCAATACGAAACATTCTGAGTCTACATCAAATGATTGTCTCACACAAATCATGTAAGATGTTACAAGGCATTCTTAACATGATCATATTTTGACTTTCGTCAAGAATAATGATGAACATAGTTAAAGCAAAAAGCTTTCCAACACATATTTCGAGAAAGATATAAGCGTGTTAAATTCAGCTCGAAATATCAAATGTGTATAATAACGAAATCTATATAGCTATACGACTTTGTCTCAATAGGAGATAGAATAGAAATAGACTTCTGAGTGATAGATGAGTTTAAGTCTCCACATACCTTTTGTTGATGAAGTTCCTCCAATCTCCCCTTAGTAGATCTTTGTCTTCAATCGATGAACGCCGTGAAGTCTAAAGCTCAACTACACATTCTATCCTAATCCGAGATATAGCTATAAGTAGACTAGAAATCAAGACTTATAGTTTTGGAAACTAAACTTGACAAACAAGCTTGAGATAACAACGCTTGCGAGTTCGACCGAGCATTGCTCTAACAGTTATAACCCAGTGGGGCTCTTGGGCAAGTGTCTGCTCCACTATATGCTGGTTTGTCTGGAAGGCCAGGTCTGAATCTGCTTTTGGTAAATCTAAACCATGCCCCTCCCTCACGGCAAACCAAATTCTAAAATACTTGAATGATGTCACTTTGAATCATTCTACCACTTTTCCCAGTCAGGGACCAGAATGATAGAAAATTCTGTTCAAACTTCAGATACACATGTTTCTTTTGCTTATATGTCTGTTATAGACAATGTAATAGGGCTAACATATATTGGTGTTTATATAATAGATCCCTCGGGAGAAACCACTGGCTGGAGAACAAGGTGTGTTAGAGTACATGGAAAAGAAGAAGGAGATGTTCTAGCTCCTCAGGAAGCGCTGGATTGGGCCTCTGAACTCAGTTGCAGAACTTTCAACCTTCTGGGATGCAATTCAAATATCACAAAATCTCTGAAAGGTGGTAAAAAAGGCAGCCAATAGGAGGATTGATCAAAGAATGGACCATCTCATTTTGAAGTTTCAGACTTTTGAAAAAATATTTTGTAAAACTATTAATAGCAGAAACTACCCAGAACTCCTAAGACTAGCTATTACATGAGGGAAAACTCTAAGTCCTCAGTTGTGGGAGGCACCTTATTTATCAGTATTTTGTTGTTGATTAACTTTCCTTTTATCTATAAAAAAGAGAGACTATGTACTTGATTTATACTTAGAAGAGGTATTTGACCGATAACCTATAGATTAATCTGAGAAATTATTTTCAAAATATTGAGGTATGCTAACTGAGTCCTTTTTAGGTATTCCTTTACCTTTATTCTAAGTCATTGTCTTATAGGTTGGATCGCACCAAACACTTATATCTTCTTGTGTTTGCCTGCTCTTATACCAATTGAATATGACAAGGGTACCAAGTACACCACAATCTTTTCGGTATGAACCTATATGACATACACTTTTCGTGATCTAATATAGACATAAAATGTCAAGAAGATAGCAACCACAAGGTGTACAGTTGGTATATAGTATAAGTCTGAAATCGAACCTAACTATAGAGATCAAGCCAAGTGCTTTTTTTATTAACATAAAAGTGCAATTAATTACTTTATTATAACCAAAACAAAAATTAATTATGCGAAAAGTAAATTAAAAGCACACGAAAAGATTTTGTTAACGAGGAAACCACAAATGCAGAAAAACCTCAGGACCTAGTCCAACTTTGAATACTCTCATAATTAAGTCGCTATACAATGACCACTACCAACTTCGTATAGTTGAGACCAAGTAAACTACCCCTAATTACCTATTTTCCTTAGTATCCTTGTGCCTTCAACCAATGTAGCCGACACACGTGATTCCTAAGATAGAGTCTACTATCTTAAGATGCTTCACCAACTTTGAAGACTTCTTGTACTCAACTTCTTTAAATCGTATTATGAAACAAAGGAAGGACTAAACCTGTATTCGATATCTGCTCTCTCAATCTCAAGAAGTAAATCCGAGATTTTGTTGAGTCAAACAAAGGCTCTTCCATTTAATCTAATAAACACCTTTGTTTGGTTAATTAGATCAACCAAGATCTAGATTATCAAGATAACCAAATCTAGGTATAAAACTATTAGATTCAGATATTGAAGAATACCGCCAAATGATAACTTGCCGATCTAATATTGTTAGAGCACTGCTCGGTCGAACTCGCAAGCATTTCTATCTCAAGCTTGTTTGTTAGTTGATCAAAACTATATACTTGATTTCTAGTCTACTTATAGCTATGTCTCGGATTAGGATAGAAGTGTGGTTGAGCTTTAGACTTCACGACGTTCACTAATTGAAGACGAAGATCTACTGAGGGGAGCTTGGAGGAACTTCATCAACAAAAGATAGATGGAGACTAAAACTTATCTATCACTCAGAAGTCTATTATATTTTATCTTCTAATGATACTAAGTCGTATAGCTATATAGACTTTTATATTATACACATTCGATAAAGTTGAGTTTATCTCGCTTATCTATTTCTCAAAATATGTGTTGGAAGCTTTTTGCTTTAGCTACGTTCATCGTATTCTTGACGAGTTTAGTTGGAAACAATTTATTTGGTGGAAACTAAACATTAAGTCAAAAGATGATCATGTGAAAATTGCCTTGAAACATCTTACATGATTTGTGTGAGACAGTCATTTGATGTCGACTTGGAATGTTTCGTATTGATTATTCAATCACTTGAAAATTACTTATAAGCTAATGGTTTGTATGAGACAACAATTGTCATCTTCTAAGGATGTTTCAATGATTGAAATGGGAGTTTAGAACAAATACCTTTGTTCTGATACAGACACGTATGCGTACATAGTATGCAAACTGTTTTGGTATGATTCAGGTTCGGGAACCTTGTTTGCATACCTAGTATGCGAACGGTTTTAATTGTAAAGTCCGGGAACTTTGTTTGCATACCTAGTATGCAAAATGGTTATACCTGAGTTAGGTCCGGGACGACTGTTTGCGTACCCGTTTGCAAACAGCTGGACAAACTAATTAAGTCCGGAAGCTGTTGTTTGCGTACATGTTTGCTAACACAGTGGTTAAAGTTCAAAAATTGGTTAAGTATTATTCTCATACTCATGAACTAAAACATTTATGCATTAAGGAATCCAATCTTTGCAAACCGTGGCTTAATGTTCATGAATCGATTCTTATATAAGTACTTTGTACGATTACGAATCAATCCGATTTTGTTTCAATTTGTTCATATATATTTCTGTGAGATAGTGAACAATTGAAGAACTATATTTGAAACACATATAGATTCATTTGATTATCTTTCATGATTGATTGATCATCATAGTTGATCTAGATATGTTAGATGAATGCGGTTAAAACAAAAGTGTTCATATGGCTAACTTCGGTTAACTATTATTGAGCCACTTCAATATACACGTTTAGGTACGGTTACCCATATCTAAATGAAGGTATATTTCATTTGTGTGTAACAAGCTAAGACTATCTAACGGTGGAGAGATATTGCTTTGGTTTTAAGCAAACTTAGATTGAATCTTAAATCAGGATTTCATCTAAAGGTGAATATTAAATGCTTTGTTATTAAGCTATCTTAGCTTTGATTATAAGCAAACCCTAATTTGAAAGACTATATAAGGGTGAAATCTAGTAACTAGAAAACAAAATCCCGGCACTTTCTTGTGTCCTAGTTGCGTGTTAGAGTCGATTATCCTTTAACCTGGGTTTTTCCAAAACCATTATAGATTAACGGCTTGAAGACTTTATTTGGCATTCGTGAAGCCAGATCCAACTATTTTCTCTGTAGTTGGGTATTATGATCTTACTTGTTTTATCGTATTGAGTACTATCTTCTCTATGATTTGCTCGAGATTTATCTCCGACAGGTAAGATATAAAAAGTAATCGCAAAGTTCTTCGTCTCAGACTTTGTGGTTCCACAGTAACTTCTTCTACCACCATATATTTAAGTTATTGTGAGGTGATTGATATTTCTAGGCTGCACTTCGGGAGTATAAGACTGGATTATCAATTGGTTCTTGTTCACCTTGAATTATCAAAAGACGGAACAAAACTTCATAGGTACTTCCATGGAGACAGATTTATCAATCATAATAGACTTATCTGTGTGAGACAGATTTGTTTATAAGTCTTCGACTTTGGGTCGTAGAAACTCTTAGTTGTGGGTGAGATCAACTAAGGGAATCAAGTGCGCAGAATCCAACATGTATCTAGAGGTGTAAGGAACGCGACTATACCTTAATCGGAATGAGACTTGGTTAGGGATCAACTAAATTCCAGTCCGAAGTTAACTTGTAGTAGGCTAGTGTATGTAGTGGCTTAATACAGTGTGGTGTTCAAAGCAGGACTAGGTCCCGGGGTTTTTCTGCATTTGCGGTTTCCTCGTTAACAAAATTTCTGGTGTATTATTTCTTTTCCGCATTATATTTTTATATATTTGAAATATCACAGGGTTGTTTGTAGTTCAATCAGTTTATAAATCCGATATTGTTTGTTGGATATAACTTGATTGACACTTGGACATTGGTCTTTGTTACCGTCTAAGTTGTTTCTTATATTAATCAGGCTCACGGATTCTTATCTGTTTTATTTGATGATTACATTGAGAAACACAGATAATGCTCTTTGATATATCTCTTGATAGAGCTCGCTTTTAAGTTGGTGCTTTCGAATATGTTGGGAGTTTAGTCCATACAGATTGTCGAACGAATTATTGGGTGTGGTTGTTATACCCCGCTTTTTCAAATACTTGTAGCAATAAGATGTATATCGAAGATAAACAAAGCTAAGTCGATCCCAAATAGATCAAGTATGTGCACGAAGTAAATCACAAAGATATGAAACCAATAACAAATATTCTTGTCTTCAAATCTTTAATATCTTCAATGTACCTGCACAAATAAACTTGATTGCCCTTATGGTAATACACACAAAAGATGGATTTTGTTAACAATGGATGATCACAAGTCTATCGTCATATCTAAAAACAGATTTGAACCATCATAAATTTTGATATATAGTTTGACTGACCTTATGTCAGATGAGAAGGCTCTCAAGAATAATCAAACCATGTGCAATCAAGATCTAATCATCGTTAGTCAATCAAGTCAATAGTCGAAAATTGATAACAATGTAAATTTTAGTTTTCCACCAGCGGTACTATCTAGACGCTTCTGGATTTCGCTGAAGTATTTAAACTAGCGGACGTAAGAGATTTCGCCTAATTAGGTTACTCTCCTCTACACATAGTATTACAAGTAATGCTACTAGTCGGCTACCGCAATGACTACAAAATGAAATGCATTCGTTGTAATAAGGACAAGCTTCACTATTTATAGACCAAGGTAGTTTGGACACCAAAGAATTTCCATAACCGGAAATATTCTAAAGATATGCAATAAATACTAATTTTCAATTTTGTTTAATTCCAACCAATATCCAACTGTTATACTGAAATCCCTCATGGACGACAACTGAATATTAACTGGTATAAAAGTATATACTTTACTGATATATCTTGCAGATATATGTTTTACTTGCTGGAAAAATAAAACATATAAATTCGAAAATCTTAACAAAAAGATTCTTAAACATTTCGGTTTGGGATCTCACCTTGAGTATCCAGGAATATCTTTGAAAAATAAAAGATATAAGATTTTATACATGTTCAAATTCTCGCTATGTCGACATCTTGAACTTTGCTAAATGGAAAACTCATATTCCGAATATCACACAAACCCTAGAGAATACGTAAAATCGGAAATATAACTTTGATATGGGGATCAGTCCTGCTAGAGATCTCCTATAGGGATTCCTCCTGCTATAGATCCCCAATCGGTCCTGCTATAGGTCCCTAATAAGGATCGGTCCTTCTATATATAAATCCCTAACAAAAATCGGACCACCAATCCTATTGATTCCTTTCAATTACGAAATAAGTTTCACAAGTATACTTCCTTAAACTCATGTAGTTAAACATAGTTTTCTAGGTATGAAATCAATCCTAAGTTCATTACACAATCTAGTAACAAGTTACAAAGATAGTGTCTATGTCGAGATTACGAAGTTCAAAAGATAAGTGTTATACTTCGTAATTCATTATACAGAAAGTTATGATACACCTTGTATATTCTTCCTTGACACTTTGATGATAACAAGATGATCAAATTCCTAATACTAGAGTTTCATATATATAACTTTGCATGTTATGTTTTCAATCTAAACGACTTGAAAGTAACATAGGTAGAAATGGAAACAAGTCCAGTCTTGTATTACTAACCTCTAGTATAAGGATGATATGTTCGTTGATGTCGATACGTCTTCGGATTCTACAGGTCTTCAGAGTAATACTTGTATGTCTCAACATTTCTAGACTCCCTTATCTAACCTAACGAAGTTGATTCTAATAATCTAATCAAGCGACTTTAAGTTTTGGAACTAAAATATAACAACTAACCTTGACATACCAACGCTTGGAGGGTTTAATTTTATTTGACTAACAATATTATTTAACTAATTCTTTTACTAAAGATGAAATTTTATTAATTAACATAGTTGTTCACATAATTCAAAATCTCCCTTACCTGTCTGAGCAACTATATCAGGCGGATTGCCATCCAATCCGACATGACTTTAAATTTCCTACTAAAATTTGCTAGTTCATGAGCTAGCTTATTATCTATTGAGAAACCTACAAATCCAATCATTAAAACTTTTTAGCTTCACTACAACATCATCTAACTGGTGCTGCCACAATCCACATTGCCTTAATTCCTTCTCGCACATTACATCTTTAAGTTCAAGCTCCTACCATCAGTTCATCAGTTCATCGCCTCACACACTGCCATGCACCCCGGTTTTTAGGAGCTTCTTTTTTTTCTCCAAGATGTTTTGGTTTGCATCTTTTAAGAGTATATGTACAGTTTCTTACTATCAGTCCCAAATCTGCATATTTAACTAATGATATACAATATACAATATATAACATCTTAAATCATCCGTATGAATAGTGCTATACGACTACTCAGTTGCCGTATTTTTTTTTCCAGAGTTTTTTCCCAATAGAAATATATTTGTCTAGGTAAAAAAAAGATATTTCAAAGTAAAAAAACGATATATATATAGGTAAAAAGGAGATATAATAGGTAAAAAAAGAGTTTTAGTAAAAAAAAAAAAAAGTGAAAAAGGAAAGTTTTAAGGTAAAACTTTAAAAACCAGATACGAAAACTCAGTAGCCGTGTAAAATGTTACGGCTACTCAGTAGCCGTAAAGCGTAAATTCATACGACAACTGAGTAGCCGTATGATTTCCCTTCCCTACTACCGGATCAGATGTGATCCACCTTATAGAGAAAGGGAGGGATATCCCTACACATGTAGGGATATGGAAGACCATAGTGATTGCGATTTTGATTTTTTCCCTACATACGAGGGATAGGATAGGGAAAAGGGGCACCATAATGCTTGGCCTTACGGAATTCCGAAAGTGGACCCATGTCCGATCCTCCCATAAGCGGGAGTCCACCAGTCAAATTACAGGTGGATTGAGTCAGATCGGTGGGTCGAACCACCCATGCTCACCGAGCAGACTCTGTAAGCATGTCTGTTAAAGGAAACAAGAATGTATGACGGTACAAACTGCAAAAAGTTGAGACCTTACATCGCTGAGTTGGTGCATTAGTAAAAGTAAAATCTAAGATTTGCATTAGCTGGCGCTAAAAAGCATATCGGCATAAAATCTTGGCCTTCTTTTAACCCTCTCAGTCCAAGAACCTAGAGCTAAACAATTCCCACAAAATCCACAAGGAAGGAAACACACAAAAGCAACCCCCTCAGAGATCTGAATCAAAGATCAGCAAAGGAAAACGTGATATAGGAATTTCGAATTCGAAAACTCAAAAGAGCTTAGGAAGAGATTAACTAATCAATTAAAAAAGGTTTATAATTAATTAATTAAAATTAAGACAGATTAATGCAAGTCTGGCATGTCTTTACCTTGTCTGTCTTCTTCTATCTTGACCCAACCCAACACACAACAGCACCAGCACTACTACCACCACCACCAATATGAATAATGGTGCCTGGTGGTGTTTCCTGGATCTCTGCATCCGACAGTGAAATAATGTAGCCGGCTGCCGGCCCAGTGGCTCGAATTGTCTACAGAAACCCGGGGAGTCCGATCTTTCATTTTATTTTAGTCGAGCACGCATGTTTCCATACATTCCTATTCAGATCCGATACTAACGACCTGTAATTCCCTTTTCAATTGTTTTATTTTGCCTTTTGGATTTAATGATAAATCTGGTCAAAGTTGTTTGATTTTAGTTGACCATAGTAATTTGACTCCATGAAATGAAATTCTAAACTTTGGGTGATTTTTTTGCGTACTCAGGCGCTTTGGATATGACTGTTTATCCCCCCAAGGCACCAGAAATTTAGCTGGTTTTGCCAAATTAACTCTGTTTTGGGTCCAATGAGAGCAGAAGCCTCAAGCTTAAGTTTGTGAGAACTGAGAAAAGGATTGTGGAACGGAATTCACCCAATAATTAGCCATTCTGGCGCAACCAATACTTAATCAGAAGTTTGGAAGGAATTCAAACAAAATAAACAAGATCATTAAAGTGAAAGCCGAATTTGTATTATACTCTGTTTCTATACAATATCTTGACCATATACTCGTACAAACATTCAAAACTTAAAATTCAAAGTAAAAAAACTTAGCAAATCATCCTATTAAAACTCGGATACGCGATATTGCCAACGGATGAACAAAGCTGCTTCATCTGATATTGAGATCCCTAGAGTGAGAAGCAGAAAGATTATTAAGAAGTGAAACTCTAGTCTTGATCAAGCACTTGAACATACACTCAACTCCATTCTCAAGACTTTCCATTTTTCCTTCCAAAACATTTAATCTTTTCTGCAACACTTCTAGATTTTTAGTACTAATACTGTTTTTCCTGACGGATAGATTGTGGAGTGCAACATCAACACTCTCGACTTCATTATCAATCATGTCATCTTGTTCTTCTTTATTGCTGCTAACCAGTGTTCCCTTTTGTTGAAGTAATTTAGAAACTAATGCCCATTTACTAATAGGATTCATCGAAGACGGCGTCAAGAACGATAACAGAGACTTGAAAATTAAGATTGTAATACTGCTTACTTCTCTTAATACTCGAACCACGACTACTAAATGGTTATTTTGGTGATCCAAGGAAAGTGGAATATAAGAAGTAAACTTAGATTCCATTCTCTTTAAAACTCCAATACACTTCACCATATCTTTCCTCAACTTCTTTCTACAAGAAACATATGCGTCGACACTGCTTTCTGCGGTCGACTGATCTCCACCTCTCCGTCGAAGACCATACTGAAGTTCACGGGAGTTCTCCTTCATTTGCACCAATATATTCCTGGACGTATCGCAAACGTCTAATAGTTTCACTGACCCATCTAATACTTCATCAACCAATTTATCATCCTGGTCGCTTGTGTGCTTTCGAGCGTGTTTATGAGTAAAAGGTAACTGAAGAACATCCTCAACACATTCGTACAAGTTTTTTAGGCCAGACAATCCACTTTCAATTGACTCCGCGTTTAGATGTCGAGAACTTGTTGCATCTATCTCCCAACTCTTTAGATTGTTAAGCTCTTCCTCTATCCTATATGTTGAAGGATGGAATCTTGCAGGTAAACTTATGGATCTCACACATTTTCGAGCTTTGGGTAGTAGTAGAGAAGATGAAACAGTAGCCATTTTTTCAATGTTGTATTTTTCGATATTGTTTCGCACTGAATTCTATTGTGTTGTGGTTATGTTTTGAGATCTATGCATCGCAATAGCTACTTATATACGAAGAAAACGAAGTAAGACAAAGTAACAAACCCATACAAAGTATTCAGAGATTAGTTAGATACTAGGAGACAAACCGAATATCTTGAATCCAGTCATGGCATAAACAAAAAAGTGTAGGTATACGTGTACAAAAGGTGCGCTAATTTGACTAATAATAAACGTGGATATGCCTAATTGTTCGCTAACTTGTCACATTAATCAACCTAAAAATTAATGGCGAGTCATATTAATCACTAGTTTAATAAGGTTCTATGAGCTGTGATGTTTTCCTGTAACAGAAACAATGAGGAGGACAGATTGCTGCCCTACTTGTCTAAATGTGTGGCCAAGCTAGATCAAAGTTGTTATTGTATTCTTTCGCACTCGTTCGCACAATTCGGACCGCAAATGATTCTGGCTAATTTGTTTGATTATAAACAAATGTTTTTCAAGTTTTCAGTGTCATCAATATTTGTCATGTTCAGTTTCTTCAATCATTCAAACTTATAACAATATCTATCAAGTTTTCAGTGCCACTATTAAGTTTACTGTTTCACTTGTTTGGTACATAGTAAAACATCTGTAACATGTTTGATTATGGCATAAACTTTGTTGTTGATAAGGAAATGGAATTAGAAATATGCATGGAGTGAGAAAACATGTTCTTGGAGAGGTGGTGTGGTACCAACTGTTGCTGCAGGTTGTTTGGAAATCATTTGTAGTTTCAAGTAATAAAGGCTTCCTTTATTGTTATCTTCCATAAAATGGTGTAGTAAGAACTTGGCAATCTTGGCAACAATGAAACCCAACTTTTACAACTTAGGATGGGCTGCGTTCCTCGTGGCTTGCTGGGGATACCAATATATTGGGAAAGGTATCAGAATCCATATAAGATAAAATAATTTTCAGTTTGTCTTGTATGGATTCTAGTATCCTCCCCAACCAATTTCGAGTCCGTCTTGTATGGATTTTGATACCTTCCCCAACAAATTCGCATCCCCATTAATCATGTGGCTGTTTTCGGTGTTGCACTGTGAGACTACTTTAGCATATAAGGCACCATTAAAAACTTTCCTCGCATCAAGTACCCTAAATTTGAGGAGCCAAGTGACTCCTTAAACTCACCCTTGTCTTGTGCATCATTTCACAGATGCAAATACATCCATTAAGACTAAATCAACCATTTTGATCAATAACTTAAAAGATACAATTCTGGTCTAATTTTATTTTGAATGTGTTTGGTGGTGTGGTGATGCGCTTTCTCATAAAAATAATGAATAGAATCATGAGGAGAGAAAAGAACAGAGCTGACCCATTTTAGTAGGTGCAATGTGTACTAACTATTTTTTGATGTTTTAGTATGCTTGGGTCCTGTTCTACGAAATCTAAAATAAAATTTAGCTTGATTAATCATTGGCTTCTGGTGAGAAAATCCATCAAAGGTTAGGCCAAAAGCTGATAACGTCAAGCCAAATTAGCTTTGCATCTTTTTAATTTAAATTGGGATGCCATGATCACGACCTTAGCAAAGGTCAACAACTTCACTATCGCTAGAGAAATATATTTGCACTTCGTATGTATAGGAATAAGATATAGGATGTAAAAATGTTGAAATTCACACTAGAACAGGAATGGATCTTGCATGCAAGTATCAAAGATTCAAAGTATTGTCGACAGAGGTGTTCAGAAATAATGACTAGTCCGGCTAAGAGCATGGGACAACTGCACCTTAAGCAGCTTAAAGCCACAAAAAAAAAAAAAAAAATTAAACAAAAGTGTGCGGTGAGCGTGGATCGAACACGTGACCTTCAGATCTTCAGTCTGACGCTCTCCCAACTGAGCTATCCCCGCCGCTTGACCATACTTTTGTTTTATAAAATCTTCCCTTTTCAGTGTTCATAGCACTTATATACCAGACCAGTGGTGGCTCCAACAAGCCTACTGAGTTGTATGGGTTTACTAGTTTAGTATACAAACATGCATTTATTCAGAGTTTTATTTTTTTTTGATGCAAAATTTTTTATTGATGAGAATTAATCAATTACAGATATATCCTGATCAACCCATTCCAGAATATCATGTGGAAGATCAGTCTGATAACTAAAATTAGTTCTCATAACTCTAGATCTTTTTGCTATTTTATCAGCAACACTATTTGCATTCCTCCTAAATGAAATGCATTTCATTGTTCTAAAGAACTTAATATCAAGAATTAATGATTGATTCATCTAATGAACAAAGTAAGTAGATTCATTGATTGATTTTATTAAGATTCACTATCGACTCAAAGACAACCTTCTTTAACTTCATCTTGACTGTAAGAGTAACAACTTCTTTCATAGCTTTACACTCCAGTTCTTCAACCTCAATTTCATCCTTCATTCTTCCATCAAAGTATTCACCTTGGACACCAATGCAGGTACCTGCAAAATCCCTTACAATTAGTCTCCATCCACCTTGTAAAGTTTCTTTCTTAAAAGAAGCATCAATATTAAATTTCAAGAAGCCATTATCTGAGGCCTCCCACAATAACTGTTGAGGTACATTAACATTAGTAGATTGTTGAATACTAGAATCTGTAAGTTTATTAATATTCTCCGAGAGACGGGACCTGTTAGGATTAGTATTCTCGAAAAACCTTAGAATATCTATCCTTCCGGATAGTCCAAGTCAGCAACCATAAGCAATTTATTTATATCCTGCCTAGTGATACCTGATCCAAAGGTTATATTGGTACATGCAGAAAACCAAGATATTACCCAATTTCTAAAGGATCCATGCTGAGATAAAATAGTACCAACATTGATGTTAACTGCCATCCATATTGATCTTGCATTAGGACATTCCAGGAATAAGTGATCACTAGTTTTAGCGGGACAATTGCATAAACTACAATGTACCTCAATCTCATGTTTATATCTTGAAATTTTATCTTTAGTAGGGATTATATCCTTAATACACTTCCAAGCAAACAATTTCACTTTATGTGGTATTTGACTTTCCTAAGAGTTTGCCAAACCTAATTAGGAATATGCTGATTACTTAAATGAGAGTTATTTCTTCCAGAAAGAACATTATAAGCACTCTTAACAGAAAATTGACCCTTCCTATCTGGTAACCATATAAGAACATCATCACCAATAGCAGGAATATTCATAGCAAGAATTTTACTAGCTAGCATCATCAGGAGTAAAGAGATAGTGAATCAAATGAACATTCCAGTTCCTAGTACCAGTAATGAAAAGCTCAAAGACATAGTTGTAAGACACATATTATTTACTAGACTTTCAAAAGGACTAGGAGGGTGGTCTAAACCAATAACCCAACAATCAAGCCGATATTAGCCTTAGTACCACACCTAACTCGCCCAAAACTATTACTGTTTTATTATATCAATACATCTATAAATACCTCTTCAAATCCAAGAGCAATTTTCATTTAGCTTATGCAAATATAATATGCTACTATCTTTAAAGTACTCTGCACTTAAAATCTGCACCCACAACTCATCATGGCTTCAAGAAAATTTTCCAAACCAGACTTACAAATAAGAGCAATATTAAATTTCTCAAGGTCTCTAAATCCTAGCCCTTCTAGATATTTAGACTTGTTAATATTATCCCAACCAATGAATTTGATACCTTTTCCAGACCTATCTCCCCACCAAAAGTTTCTCTGTAAAGAATCAAGCTAACCAATAAGGGTAGTAGGGATTTTAAAACAACCCATTTGATAAGTAGGCAAAGAGTTCAAAACAGATTTAATTGTAGTTAATCTACCAGCTTGATTAAGAGTAGTACTGACATAATTCTTAAGCCTAGCTTCAAAAGATTGACAATTGGGTCAAATGATCTTATCTTAGAATGACCTAGCAAAAGAGGTGCAACTAGATGTTTTTCAGAGTCAGTCACTAAAGACATATTAAGAGCTCTAGCTAAAATATCACATTCATCAGAACTGAGATTTTTACTGAAGTACACACAAGACTTATTAAAATTCAACATCTTCCCAGAAAGAGTACTAAAATCTTGAAGACTCTCCAAAATGTTATCAATATGCTGCATATTAGCTTGTCCAAAAATAAGAATATCATCAGCAAAAAGCAGATGTGAAATAGGAGGAGCTTTCTTAGAAGCTTTAATTCCAATGATAAATTTATTATGTTCAGCAAAAAGCAAAGATCTAGAAAGATATTCCATTGCAAGAATAAAAATATAAGGGGATAAAGGATCCTCTTGTCTAACACCCCTAATTTGGTTCAAATTGATCACATGGAGAGCCATTTAGTAGCACACTAATACTTGTAGTAGAAAAACATTGCATAACATGATTACAAAACTCATTCCTGAAACCAAATTTCTTTAAAACTTTATTGAGAAAAGGCTATTCAAGCCTATCAAAGGCTTTAAAAAGATCAAGTTTAATTGTCATAGTTCCACTGAAACCTTCCTTTTGTTTCATAGTATGGATCAATTCATGAGCAATAATAATATTGTCATGAATTGCTCTCCTGGGAAAAAAACATGCCTGGTAATGAGAAATCAACTTCTTAAGCAAATGCCTAATTCTATTATCTAGGATTTTAGACACAATTTTATAAAAAGCATTACAAAGACCAATTGGCCTAAATTGAGAACGCATTTTTTGGCTTTTACACTTAGGAATAAGAGAGATATAAGTCTTATTAAGACACCTAGGCATATGTCCACTTTGAAAAAACCTTTTAACAACATTAATAACATCCTTACCTACAGATGCCACTGAGTTTGATAAAAACCTGCTTGAAACCCATCAGGTCCAGGTGAACTCCATGTAGGCATATTCTTAACAACATTCTCAATTTCAAGATCATCGGGAACAACATGTAATAAAGCATTATCAGTTTCAGTGAGAACACAAGGAGTAACATAAAAATTTTCCTTTGACAGAACAAGGTTTGAAGTACTAGCAACAGATCTAAAATGATTAGTAAGAAGATTACTAATATCATCTCTATTCATATTCCAATTACCACCATTATCACAAAGAACAAATATATTATTAGTATGCTTTATTGTTCACCATAGTATGAAAGTATCCTGTATTGTTATCCATGACAAGACCAGTTTTATCTCTAGATTTTCTCTATAGAATTAAGATTGAATATTATACCAATTTTCTAGTTCACTGATAATAGACTTAACTCTAACATGCTGATCCTCAGAATAGTTCTCATTTTGAGCAGATTCTAAGACACTTTGCAAATTATTTATATTCTTTTGTATGTCCCCAAATTCCATCCTATTCCATTGAGATAAAGATAATCTAGCACTATGTTGTTTTTATTTCAATTTGTAAGCATGACTACCTTGGACATCTAGATTCCGTGATTGTTCAAGCTTATCCTTAAAACTATTGTGTCCTATCCAAGTCCTAAAGAACTTAAAAGGCCTCCACAAATGTTCGTGAATAGGATCCGTTATAAGCGGTAATCAGACAATGATCGAAGCTATAAAATTCAAATGTAAAAGCTTGCGTAATAAAAATGTAAAGACCAATCATTATTACTCGAGCCATATCTAATCTTGCTTTTTTGTAGTTAGTACCATAAGAATTACCGGTCCAAGTATAATCCTTACCTTCATAGCCAAAATCAATTAAACTCCGCATCATTAACTTTATTCTCGCATCCATCTATCGATGTGTTATTATTGTTATCCAAATGAAAATTGAGATCTCCTAATACTAACCAAGGTTGTTGGACATCCTTACTAAACTCAGATAGGAAATTCCATTGTGTTTTCTTGGGTTTAGTATTAGTAGACCCATACATGAAAGTGATAAGAACTTTAGGTTTACTTGGATCTAATTGGATGCCTACATGAAAAATGTTATTTTCATGACCAATAACTTCAACATCTACACCATCTTTCCACATAAGTATAAGTCCACCTGCTTTAACAACTCTGTCAATGCAAACATTATTGAGATAATGAACTAATTGGGCTACTGAGATCATTCCAACTTCATCAATTTTAGTTTCACAAAGAAAAATGAAATCAGGATTTTGAGATTTAACTAAGTTTTGAAATTGCTGTTTTGTAAAACTATTTGCAATTCCTTGCACATTCCATGAAATAATTTTCATATTGAAAATAGGAAAGTAGAAACAAACCAAAAATTTGTTGAGTATAAGAATTACCTTAGCTTCCTTTGTGCTGCAACATGGCTTATCCCTTGCTGTGACTATTTGAGTTGTTTGTGTGTTCACAAGAATGCCAGAGTTTGAATCATCAAGTTCAAAAACAGGAAATTCTGGAGAATTGTTCCTCTTCCTCTGGAGAATCCACTTTATTAACAGTTCTTTGACCAATTACATATCCATCCTTTGGAGGAACAAAAACACTACTTTTCATAGTGTTCTTCTGGTTGAACTTAGGCACCTGATCTCCTCCTCTACCAATAGTTATCTGTTTTCTTTCCCCTTTTTTAAGCTCACCAAAATAATGAGGCTTTGCATGGGCCTTAACAAGATAGTCAGCAACAGCCTTACAAGCATCCTTAATATGATTACGAATGTAACAATTAATACAAATCTTATGAGGTTGCTTCTCATAGAAAAACTTAATCCACCTTGTGGAACTCGCATTAGTAATTGCCATCATCCCCCTTCTCATTGGATAATTAATATCAACCTCGGACCACGTACTTTAACAAAATCTCCTGCATCTGGAATTGCATCCTCAGGAACTGCAATAACCTCACCCATAATTTTTCCAATCTTAGTAACATCATTAACATTCATATGTTCAGGGAGAATCCAATTTAGCTGAATCCAGAAACATTGAATACCCCAATTCAAATCCTGATAAATAACCTCAGAATTATAAAAATGAAGAATCACAAGATAACCATTGATACTCCAAGGACGAGTATCAAACACCTTCTTTTGAGTATCTTTGTCTTTAAAACGAAATTCCATAATATTGTTATATAATTCAAAAACCTTGAGATCTTCTACCGGTATGAAGTCCCAAGTGTGAAGAATGTTTTTCTCCACCGTCTTCAACCTCATTTTTCCTTTAATAATAACTTTTCCTACTAGACTAATTTCTTCATTAATATCTTCATTATCTTCAACATTATCAGCTTGATGATACACCACCTCATCAACATCTCCAAGATCAAGAGCAGCTTGCATAAATTTGTAGCCCAATCTGAGACAGATTTGTCATTTTCTTCCGTCATTAGTTGATTAAAAGAAACTTTGTGATAGACTTGATAATATTTTTGAATATGTGAAACATCACATATCAAAGGATTTTTATAAGGTTTAAAACCCTAGAAAAATCTGGGTTTGACTTGAATTGAAGAAGATATTCATCCGAGTATATTGAGATGAGAATATTGACTGAGTATAATTCCTCCATAGGAAATCACGATTAGAAAAGGTAAGTCTGCAGCTGTAAATGATTCCGATAATAATGAGAGTAATTAATGTAATCTGTTTGTAATGAAATCTGAATTTCACCCTGGCGCTTTTCCAAACCAAGTGAGTCATTACAGCAAATCGGTGATAGAACTTCTCCAGAAAATCAAACGTTGACAAACAATGAACACACAATAGCTTCAAAAAGCATTAGAACAACTTTAACAAACGCTTGAATCACAACTGCAAACAAGGTAAACACCATTAGGGATAAAACCAACTGCAAACACATTAGGAAAAAAAGAGATTAGCAAACCATATTTCAAAAAACTTATCCAAAATAAATTGATATAAACGGAAAAGGTAAAGAAAATTTGAAGATCTCAGTGACTAAAACATTATAGAGCAGTAAGAGGAAGAACAACAAGGATTTTGCATAAAAAACATATTGAAATCATAAAAAAAATTGATGAAATAAGAAAAATGAGTTAACTCAGTATGATCGCCCGATCCTCAGAACACTTTAGCTGATGAGGATTCAACTCAGAGTTTTATGTGGACATTCGTTTTTTTATTTAGCCCTTTCAGCTGTGCAAAACGAAATGTGTGGACAACCTTAACATAATTAAAATCTAAAGAAACTTATTATGAAGTCATGATGACTATTTTACAAACGTTCCATACTTTTAAGTACTCCAAAAATTGCATACCTTTTTTTTTTCCTATTGTAGGTGCAAATAATCCACAGAGCTAGGTGGAACCATCCTGGCCAAGGGCGCACCGAGAAAAACAAACACTAGAAGCATTGAATCACCCCATCAGGTCTGGGCGCGAGGAAAGAGGAACGAGGACAACTCGAAAAGCCGACATAAGGGAGAAAAGCTTTGATGTGACACCCATCGAGTTCGAAGGAAATTAATGCACTGACAGGGTTGGTGAAGAGATAAGAGAAGCTCGTCCAAGCAAGACTCGGCCAAGAATCTAAAGGGCGACACCGATCACCTCCATCAAACGAACGACATCGGATGATGATACCACTGCTAGATGATTCTGGCTCAAGAAAGAGGAGAGATCGACCAAAGCACTAGCGAGTCGCCCGAGAAGAACATCCGAATGCTAGATCAGGCTCAACACTGTAATATTTATGTATCACTACCTGCAGCTATAAATAGAGATCATGTAGGAAGATAAAGGGAGGCCAAGAGAGCAGTGTTAAGTGTATTGTGAAGAGAGTAGTGTTGAGTGTACTGTGGAGAAAGCATTGTTGAGTGAATTAGATCCTTGTAATCTTGTGTGAAGTAATAAGATCATCCCTTAACCCCGTGGACGTAGGTAATCATGCCGAACCACGTACATCTTGTGTTCTTTTATGTCTTTTGTTGATTTACTTCTTAGCATAGATCTTTTGGATGTAGTAGTAGGATTTTCTACATCTACATTCTGGCGCCGACTAAGGGGACCGTGTAACATCTTCGGATACCTTGAAATTGGTTACCAAAAGAGAGAAATCCAAGCTCCTAAGTCACCATGCGTGTTAGTTGAAGCTAAGGGAGAAACTCTTTTTTTTAGTTCGAGGGTTGATGGGCAAAATTTGTGAAAAGTTTTTGTCTTCGTTTAGCCAAACCTTGTTGAGTTTTGAGGTAGGATTGTTTTGCGGTTTTGACCGCTTCGTTTTCA
Organism: Papaver armeniacum; assembly: GCA_023531295.1. Lineage (NCBI taxonomy): Eukaryota > Viridiplantae > Streptophyta > Magnoliopsida > Ranunculales > Papaveraceae > Papaver > Papaver armeniacum. Next base: position 23,034 of record JAJJWW010005363.1, on the reverse strand, counting down.
TTAGAGTCGAGTCGTCGGGTTAAATCATCAAACTAGGGCTGTTTATCTAAGTCGTCTAAACAAGGTTATAAGAAGATCAATAAGCTCCCTAAATAACATCTTTTGATGTTGGTAGAAGCTAAAAATGAAATTCCACCTTGCTGACCTTTTTTCTTTTCATCTCTAATGGTTAAAATCCGTGGGCTGCTAGATTTGTTGTTTTAAGTTCACCTTCGTTTTTACTTACTAGAATTCACGAAAGGCTCACGGAAACTTAGTTTAAAGAAAAAAAAAAAAAACTCGTTTAGTTAACTTCATCATCTTAACCCCATTAAACAAGAGTCGGGAGATCTCTTACCTTATGAATAAGGGATTCCGGTTGAAGAAGTTTGACTAACTGTGTAAAGATAAGGGTTTTCGTTAAAGCTTTCCCGGTCAAAGGTCGCCTTGTCGTCGATCTAAGGTAAACGTAATGACACCTCAAAAGCTCCCGAATGGATCATCTTTGATGACCGGTAGAAGCTAAGGTGAAACGTTGCTTCGTTATTTGGATCTTCTAGTTAGCTAAAACAAAATGTGATAGTGGTGGAGGCAAAGACTAACTTGAAATCATCGAGTTCAGTTTTCCGGAAACTATGGCTGAAAGGAGTTTTAGTGGGCGCTTCATTATCAAGCCTCATCTTAATCCTACGCTAAAAGCCTCACAAAGATCGTAGACGATCGAGACAAAGAATTGGTAAAGGTTATCGTATCATCAACTATAGTCAAGAAATAAATCTTCCAACTTAGCATACGGATGATTAATGACTTCTGGCACTTGGAATGTTAGGACAAATAATGATTAATGCGTAGGGAAAGTACTGAAAGCAACGTGTCGAGACAACTTTTCAAAGATTGTCCTTTACGGTCAAAACCACTTGACTCGGCTGTGATCAACACGCTAGCATAAATGGAAGTGTCTCAGAAAACTTTTTTTTTTTCACCTTACACAAAGAACCGCTCACACTTCATCCTTAACCTTTTCGAAAGCAGTCAAGTAAGTGATGTATACTTTGTCGACGTAGGTACAAACGGGCGGGCGAGCCGACGAACGAGGGAAGTACCAAAGGCAATGACGAGTCCCTCCGGACGAGCGTAATCCTGGGAACCGAGTCACAGCGGGATCTAGTGTACAAGAAGGACTCACGATTCCCGACACGAAGATCATCGGCCAAATAACCCGAACGAGCCTCAGGCACCAGTCAAAGGCATGACTACTATCGACGAGGAGGTCGATTTAGGCCGAGACGATGATCTCCCAACAAGGATGCTGAGGATTATCCCGAGCCAAATGGGGCAAGGGAATGAGGACGACATGATAGATGGAAGAACCGCAGATCGGATACTGAGGAAGAAGAGGAAGTGCAGACGATACAGGAGGAACGAGGGCGAGAAAGGCAACCGACAGAGTACCTGCACGAACTAGAGCGAGAAGGTGAGAGACTCAGGCGAGTACACTTAGCAAGGGGCGACCACAACCGAGACATCCCCCCAGCAGTGGCCAGTCATCCCGTAGCTCCAATGGATCCCCCCCGTTATTCCCTCGACAAGGCCTCCAACCGCACCACCCAATGTGACAGAAACCAAGTCAATGGCCACTCTAGCCATGAAAGTACTGACCCAATGTTACTTGCTATATTGGCAAGCCAAAGAAGGCAAGACGACCTTATGAGAGAGCCGAAAGGAGAAACCTAGCTCTAGAACATGAAAACTACCGCTCCGTAAGAGCGGGCGGGGTCGCGAGGATCGTCGAGCCGAGGCGCTTCTAGCAACCACACCCCATCAAGAAACACCCCACCCCCATTGATGGTATTTTTCAATGATGTTGTAGTAATAGGTTCGTTGAGACTTGTGAAAGCAGATTTTTAGACTTAATTTTTTTTAAGCAAAAATATAACAAACTCAATATAAAGTTTTGTGAAAATTATGGAGAGACCGGGGTTTAGGATTTCACCATTCACCAAAATTCATGTGATTTAATGTTAATGTTTATCATTCAATTCTAGACAATATAACTCCAATCAAAAGAAATTGTGATTCTAATCATTGCCAAAATTAGATTCTCAAAACATCAATTGTTAATCGCAAGCATGAAGTATCAAAAGCCCTAAACTAAGCATACTTCATCAAGAGGAAACACAACTAATTAATAAAAATCATTTACTCAATTTTCATTCGGTGCAAATAATCATAAAAGCATTGCATAAATAAATTTAAATAAATTTTACCACATAACTTTTGGAAGAATGGCTTCCTCCCTCGCCCCGGAGATTGGTTCTAGCTCATCATGTTGGAAACACGCTCAAAATCCATTATTATTGCTCAAAAATGGTTTACAAATGATGAACAAAGGAGAATAAGATGAAAATCGGGTTTGCAACAGTTATAGATGTTGCAAACATCATATAAAACAACGATAGAGAGTAAGTGCTTCGTCTTGTAAGTCTGCCTACTCCGTATTACGACCCACGACTATGGGTCGCAGACGCCGTAGAAGAACGACCGCTTATACCGGTCCGTTCTTCGTGTTCTTCGAGAAGCAAGACAGCAGAAAATGGCGATCCGCAACTTCGATTATTTTGCTTTTCTCACGTTCTAAAACCTCCCAATCTCTCCGTATCTCTTCTATGACCTCACAAGACCCTTTATAGCCTCTCATGCACGAATTATCTCCTCCATAACTCCTCAAATTCTCTCATTATACGGCTTTGAAAAAAATATTCTGGAATATTTTATGTCCATTTTTCGCTTCTACACGGCTTCGTATAGTGTAATTATTCCTTACTTAACTCCAACACGCTTTCGACGTGACCAAACACGAGCGAACTCGTCAAAACACGGTGTAATCCCGTGTTTTTTTTTCTTCCGGCGTGTGTTGCTCGTGAACTTCAATCTCACGATGCAACCAATTCTAACCGAACCAAGAGCCCATACCACCGTACTCGTTAGGATCTAACAGTATCCCTATCAATCTCAAACATTGAGTCTCACTAAAACTCATTCAAAAATCCGATCAAAGTCTCACAAGGCGTGACATAATTTTTTTCCCGCCAAAATTTATTTTCAAACCAAGAAGAAGGTCACCCCTTATCCAACAAATTGGGGGTGCGAATATCAATTGGGTGCCCCTTAGTAATTGGGTTACCCCTTATCCAATGTGGGAGTCCGAATATCAAATGTCCTCCGGGGGTGTTCCGAGCAACTTTTCGAGCCGAATTTTCCAAAAATATTTATTTCCAAAAATACCTAAAAATACATAAAAAACACAATATTAGTACAAGAATCGAGTTCCAACAATACCAACACTGAGAACAATTCAGACACAAAAATGTGTCTATCACCCATCTCCGAGCCGAGAACGCATACCCGACCCTAATCGACCAAGAGGAGGGTATGGGCCAGCCAAAGATTCTTCGACCGAGGAAGAGGCAACCAATGGGGGTACGGATGCGACAACCAAGCAAAAGATCGAACAACTTGAGCAGATGGTCAGAAAACTAACAGGAAATAACGAGGACGATAAGCTAGCGAAGTAATCAATGAAGCCCGAAGACACCATTTACCAAGGAATTGGATCGGGCTCCATTCCCGCCCAAGTGTACATTGCCGATTTTCCCATCTAGGTTTGACTTCCGCACGGTGACGCGCGGGAGAACACATCAAAATGTACAGCATGTCCTTGTTACAAAGGGAAAAATTATGATGTGGTCATGTGCAAATTCTTCCCAACAAGCTTGGAGGGCGAGGCAAAGAGCTGGTTCTACACCTTGCCCGATGAATCCGTTGGAAGCTATGGAGTCCTGGTGGAAACCTTCCTTGAGACTTACATGCACAACAGTATTGCTCGGCCCAGAGTCAATAAGCTCTTCACACTTGCACGAAGATTCAGGGAACCATTGCGCTCTTTAACGGATAAGTGGATAAAGTTATGCACTGACATCGGGAAGGTGCCGGTCGATGAACATATATTCGGTTTCGAGAATTCATTGGGGAGAACAGATCCCATTTGGGTAGCAATGTACACTGAGAAACCTAAAACATTAAGAGAAATCCGAAAGATGCAAGAGCACTACATCGCCTTAGAGGAGATTCAGAAGCGCACAAGGTAGAGGAATACAAGAGGCAAGCGTCACAAAGAGAGGCAACCCCACGAGAAGCCCCAAACGACAAAGGCCGAGCACACAAAGATCATGGGGAAAACAAAAGAGTTTGGGTCGAGAAAGGAAAGAAGCCTCGACACGAACCTAAATCTTACACTCCACTAAACGCACCATCGGAAGAGATATTCAAAGAAGTCGAAAGAGGAATGATATCCGATATCCTAAGACTCGGGAATTCGGTTTTACGAAACAAGGAACCACCCGTAGTTTTGCCATTACCACCGCTGAGGCCATTCAACTAATGATTGTCGGGAGGTGAAAGACATCGTCCAGCACCTAATCCGAGATGGATATTTACGGCATTTCGTCAAGACATCGCCGACACCTGCTCAACCCGACGTTCCAGTGCACCAAATAAGAATCAATCGTGGCACCCGCCCGCCCGAAACACCATATTGCACTCCTAGAACCCAAGGGTTCGATTTGGGAACCTAGATCGCCTCGAGGATTCATAAAAGGGATTCATCGGGCAAGGAAATATTCAGTGTGGCCAAAACCCTGCCCATGGAACCATGGATGATGCAGCCGATCACCTTCTCGGCGAAGGACGTCCCATTAAATGGTCAAGCACATGGGGATACCTTTGTAATAACTCTGTTGATCGAGGAATGGGGCGTACGCAAGATATTAATGGACAACGGCGGCTCGCCGAAGTCCCGTTCTATGACACTTTCAAGAGGATGGAATTGTCCGATGACATCCCGATCCCGTCGACCTATCGAATCTACTTCCAACAACTGCCAGACGTGACAAAGCACAAAGGGAGAAGTCACCCTCGAGTCTCGGACGGGGAGGGATTCCTCGACACACTCACCACCTTTGCGTGGTCGACGTTGTGTCACCATACGAAGCGATTCTGGGTCCGCCTTGGCTTGAGGGAATCAATGGATTCGCCTCGGCCTATCATCAAAAATTGCGGTTCCTATCGTATCGAGGAATAGTGGAGGTGCTAGGCGACCCCGGGCAAATGAGGCGGTGCGTGCGATAGACGTCCAAATAGAATGAAGAGAGGCGATCGAGGAAACGCCAAGAGAAGAACAAGTCTAAGGAAATAAATGCGGGAGAAGAGTTGGAAAAGGTGATGTCACAAGCCATCGCTACCTATGAAGTCAAGCAGAAAGAAATCTTATAGCAATCACAGAGCCTATGTGACAATGCCGGTCGGCGAACCAAAGCAAAATTTCTCGGCCTTAGAACCTACTCGACAAATCAATCTGGGTACCGAGGTAGAACCAAAAATAGTAAGAATATGAACTCTTTTGACAAACGAGCAATCTCAGCAGTTGACAACTCTTCTGAAGGAACATATGGATATATTCGCCTGGGAAATGCACGATATGGAAGGAATTGACCCGGAAGTATGCTCACATCACCTGCGGATAAACCCCAAGTTCAAGCCTATCCGACAAAAGATGAGAAGAATCGCACCCGAGCTGCAAATAGCGGTGGAGGCCGAGTTGAAAAAGTTGCACGTATCGAGAATCATTAGGAAAGCCCAATACCCGCAATGGATATCTAACATGATGATAGTCCCCAAAAGAAATGGAGGTGTTCGAGTCTCCAGATCGACTTTGGTGACTTAAACAAAGCATGCCCAAAGGATAGATTCCCACTCCCCAACATCGATCAGCTTATAGAATCCATAGTTGGGTATAAGGCGATAACACTCATGGACGGATATTCAGGGTACAATCAAATACCCATGGCCCCCGAAGATCAAGAGCATACATCCTTCTTCACACCAAGGGGGTTGTATTGCTACACCAAAATGCCGTTCGGATTGAAAAACGCAGGCGCCACCTATCAAAGGTTGGTGGAACACATGTTTGAAGATAAAATACACGACACCATTGAGGTATATGTGGATGACATGTTGGTCAAGAGCAGGGTGGCCACCAACCACATCGACGATCTCCGAGACATATTTCAAACCATGAGAAGATACAAGATGAGGGTAAATCCAGCCAAGTGCACTTTCTAGGTCACCTCGAGCAAGTTTTTAGGGTACATAATCACCGATAAAGGCATCGAAGCCGACCCGGATAAAATCAGAGCTGTCGTGGAAATGCCGTCGCCTGTAATAGTTAAGGACGTGCAACGATTAAATGGAAATTTGGCGGCCTTAGGACGATTCATCTCTTGATCATCCGACAAGTGCAAGGATTTCTTCGGACATTAAGGAAAGGAGAGAAGTTTAAATGGACCGAGGAGTGTGAAGAAGCATTTTAAAAATTAAGCAACATCTCGCGAGTCTTCCTGTTACAAAGACCAGAGCCCGAGGACATACTAACACTATATCTTGGGGCAACCAAGCTATGCCATTAGTGCCGTACTAGTCAAGAACATTTAAGGGGAGGAAAATCCGGTGTATTTCGTAAGCAAAACCATGAATCCAACAGAGAGGAACTACACCAGGATCGAGCAACTAATACTAGCGTTGGTATTTGCAACACAGAAGCTTCGGACGTATTTCCAAACCCACAAGATTCGGGTGCTCACAAAGTCCTCCATAGAATCAGTACTCGACAATGCAGCCAGGTCGGGACGAGTCTCTAAGTGGAGTGCCCAAATAAAACAATTCGACATTTTTTACGAAATGAGAACAGCAGTAAAAGCACAGGCAGTGGCCGATTTTTTAGCAGACTTCCCTCTCAGTGACGAAGATGAAGTAGAAGACATCCCCGGAATGGAGGAAGACCGCGAGGACCCGTCCGACCTACTCGAGACATGCAACCCGACACGATGGGAGGTTTTCGTGGATGGGTCGTCCAATAAAGACGGATTCGATCTAGATTGGTCTTCACGACGCCAAAGGGCAAAAAGATGGTTCACTCCTTTAGGCTTGAATTTAAAGCGACTAACAATGTCACTGGAATACGAAGCGAAGAATACATGCCTTGCGTTTGATAGTGGAGATGGGAATCCAAGAGGTACGGCTCACAAGCGACTCTCGCCTAGTCGTCCGACAAATCACGGGCAAGACGCCATACACGACCCTTCACTACGTAAATATTGGGAACTCTCCCAATTCTATATCGGCCGGATACCGAGCATCAAGTTCCGGATATCTCGTAGGAAAACAATCGCCACTCGGACGCCCTAGCATACATTGCTTCCATGTTGACAGATGCGGCATCGAAGGAATCAGAGTTATGAGAGTCTTAATGCCCTCAGTACCTGAGACCATGGACATCGGCGCACATGTCGCAGCAACCACTACTGATCAGTATCGGGCCGATGATTGGAGGAAACCGATTCACGAGTATCTCGAATCCGGAAAGTTGCCCAAGGGGCGACCCGAGATCAATAAAATCAAAAGCAAAGCGGCCGCGTACGAGCTTCGAGACGGCACTCTATACGTAAAGTCGTACCTAGGACCATTACTAAGGTGCCCGAGTAAAGAAGAAGGGCACACTATCCTCAACGAATTGCACTATGGAGCAGGCGGGAAACCACAAACTCGGGCCGTAGCCTAGCAAGACGAGCCAAAACCATGGGATATTTCTGGCCATACATGAATGAGGACGCGAGACACATGGCCCTCATCTGCGATGAATGCCAAAAATTTGGAAAGAAGATGCATGCACCGGCAATGACATTGAACTCGGTTATCAGTCCCTGGCCTTTCGCTAAATGGGGAATCGATATCGTGGGACCATTGCATGTCGGATCGGGCGAGAAAGTACCCGATTGTAGCCACCGACTATTTCACCAAATGGGTAGAGGCCGCCCATTGAAACACATACGGGATAAAGATGTTTTTCGATTCATCTCGGGAACACATCATATGTCGCTTTGGAGTACTGGCAGAGAATTGTCTCTGACAATGGGAAACAACTACAGGGCAAGAACATCGACTTTCTATTCAACACCTACAATATTCGAAAGAGCAAGTATACACCCTTGTACCCCCAAAGTAACGGACAGGCCGAGATCACGAACAAGACCATCGCCGATAATATGAAGAAGAAGCTCGACGGGGAATATGGAGAATGGTGCGAAGAACTTTATAATATTTTGTGGGCATACAGGACAACTCGCAGAGAGGCAACCGGGTTGTCGCCTTTCATGTTAACATACAGGACCGAAGCCATCCTTCCCACATAAGCAATGATACCTACAACAAAAACCGAAGCATGGAGACGCAACATCTCAGCTGATCTTATCCTGGCTAAACTAGACGATCTGGAAGAAACAAGAGAGATGGCTCTGCAGAAAATGGAAAATTACCAACGAAGAATCCAGCGAGAGTACAATAAACGGGTTAGACCCAGAGAATTTCAACCAGGACAGTTGGTATTAAAGCATCTACCCAGTTATGAACGTGATAAAAAAGGCGGAAAGTTAGCAGCGCGATGGGGAGGACCCTACACCATTGTTGAGAAGGTCGGTGAAGGGGAATACAAGATACTAAAACCGGGACGGAACACCATGAGCCACGACCGTGGAATGCTACGAGACTAAAACTATATCACCCATGAAAGCAAAAAAATGATATATTGTCATTTATTCCCGTAAAATGCCACGTGGGGTTGGAAATATGACAAATGCGTCTAAATGGTCGTTTCGAACCTGGGGCGATGGCATTGTGCAAGTGCCGGGGCGACTTACACTAAGACGGACTATTCGAACTCGGGGCGATGGCAGTCCGCAAGTGCCGAGGTAGTCCTAGGGCCCTGGCGGTTGAAACTGGCCGGCCGATTGTCGGGGCACGAGTACTCGACAATCGAGCAACTCAACATTGCTCCCCCTCGCAAGTGGTCGAAATCACTTGCCCAAGAAAGTTAATCGATAACTTCTTGGGATATCGATCCCCTAAAAAATTAGGAAGGACCAACTACCCCGCCACTAGATCTTGAAAGACGGTGATGAGATACCTCAATCGGGACATGGCATAGGGCCGATGACCCTCCCTGTTGAGCGTGTTCGACGAAACGACATTTATGATTAACCAATCTACTTATGTTTATGCGAGCATATATAACTTAGTCGCAAAAATAAACCATACATTGTCGACGTAACATAAGTAAGAACAGTCACAGGCATAATAAGTGTCGGATAGCAAGAAAAACAACCAAAATGGCGACGCAGCACCCCATTAAAAAAGTGTACGAGAAATCAAAGGTGTTCGAACGGATTACAACCCATGGCAAAGGGTAAGACAGCGACGTAGCGCTACAAAAGAAAAGCTTACTCTTTAGAAGGAACCGGCCCCGGAATCGCCCTCTTAGCAGAAGCAAAGACGGCTCGTTTTTATCAAGCACCGCCTTTACACCGGCTTTGACCTTCGCGACGAGCTCATCGTTAAACTTCGCCCTTTCAGCAGTGAGATCCTGTGTCAGCTGCGTCGACGCCGCTTCGGCTGTGGCTACCCGCTCGAGCAGTTGAGACTCCCTCCTCTTCAATCGGGCATTCTCCTCCTCCAACGAGGCCGCCTTCCTCTGCTCGGTTGCCAACACAACAAGAGCATTCAGTGACACAATAACAACACTAAGACGATAACAAGGAATACACAATACAAGGCGCACCACCTTCCAATAAAGGGGTAACTACTCTAATGGTCTCTTCAGACTCAGACAAGCTACACTCGAGAGAAGACATCTTGGAAGAAAGTTCTAGATATCGTTGTTCGTTAAACTCATTAGAGGGGCAATACTTCTTATGATCACTCCATTCGGCCCTCCTGCCGGAATGGGCTATCCGCAAACCCGATAATTGAGCGCGAACCCACTCCAACTCCTCTAAACCTTCTTGGACTCCCCGAGCTTCTCAAGGGATTCCCTGGCTACACCTCTCGGCAAAGATTCTTCTCCCCCAAGATCCGAAGGCGATCTGCGTGTAAGTCTCGAACCTGAAGCCTCAGCCGACCACATTGACCTTCTAAGTTATTGGCCAACAATGTTTTATCGGCAGCAATACCTTGAAACCGAGCTAAGCTCGCCCTAAGATTATCAACTTCTTCAGGGACATACTCAAAAGTCTCATAACGATGCAGCTGGGTCCGCAGACCCTCAATCTCGGTCTCCAAAAGATCAATTTTATCATCTTTGTTGACAATCCGTTGTTGTAAATTCGACACGTGATCCCGTTCTATATTAATTTCTCTCTTCAACAATCGATACCTCGTAGCAGCATCGGCCCCCGCACTTGAAGTTTCGGCTAGGAAGGCAGTACTAAACTCAGGATATTGGCACTACAGATTCAACCATAAACACGTGAGAGCTAAATAATTACCTTGGGTCTCGGCTAGTCGCTTCTCCAGCCCCCGGGATCGCTCACGCTCCTGCTATAATAAGAGACGGAGATTCTCTCTCTCGAACCCTCCTATCAAGGAAGGGCGCGTTTAGCAACGAGCGGTTGACATCCTACAAACACCAACAGCGTTAACAATGACCCTACAACTTGAATGCATGACCCGATCAACACAACTCACCAGCAGGTGAAAAGTACCCTTCAGGCCGGCATCATACAGCGAGACCGCCTGGATCTTCTCTTCATCCGACAGCGAGGCAAAATCAGGAGAAATAAGCGCTCCAAGAGAATTGCACATAGGACCTGAGACGGTAAAGGAGGTGTTGCTCCCTGAATTAGGAACCACAGGAGAAATGGGCTTCAGAAACTCGCCCCCAGAAGCAGTGTTCTCTACTTCCTGAGTACCCGCGTCATCCCCACCAGACTTCTCCAATTGCTTTGGCTCCTCTTCATCACCATCGGCTTCGTCCTCCCCATCAAAAAGATCATCATCATCATCCCCATCAGACTCAAGATACACAACACCATCGGCAAGAACAACCCCTAGGCCAGCTGACAGCTGGGGCACGGTTTTTTCTGGGACGAGTAAATCGCCCTTAGTCTCTTTGCCCTTAATACTAGGCTTCCCACCTACAAGGGCAGACGAAACATCAGAAGTTTTCTGAGGCGACTTCCTCATGAAATGCGATAAAGGCAGCCGATCCTCAAGATCCTCACCATCTCTCGCCGAAGCACCACCAGCATCATCGATCCTCAGCTTCTGCGCATGAGCCAATATCAGAATCATTCAAGGAAACAAATAGGGGCAAGTACATGTACTACAAAGAAGGAATAGTATATTTGTTACCTTCCCTGTTTCCTCCTTGGCCCCTCGCACTGGAACCCCCGTCCCTTTTACGAGGAATGAGGGAATCGAAGGAACGCTCGGGAGCTTGGACCGAAAACACACGAAATTGAAACATCGCCCTATCGCTACCCGAGCCGACCAAATAAATCTAAAGCCAAGAAACATACTCACCCGATCAACATTGACCACCCGAAGGGATAAGGCTCGGACGGAGAAGGAAAATTGTGCTCGAAGGGGACCGAGAGATAACCCGGAGGAACTCGGTCCCAAGCCGCATCACTAGTATGACGGGCGTGTTTGTTGGAACTCTTCCCTGGGATCCTCGTCCGATAAAAGCTTCTTGACACCCTCGGGGAGAGTTTTATGACGTTGTGGGCTAGCAGCAAAACCAGCAAGATCACCATTGGTGGCAGTCCCACTTCGATAGTTATCGGCAAAACTGACAGGAGTATAGTCACTCGCCTGGGAAGGATCGTAGGTGGACCAGGTGGTGGGAGCACACTCGCCTCGACTGCGCCTCTCCCACTCGGATAAAATACGAAAGGTATTGCCATTCCACTGAGCCAAGGCACGGGAAGGGCGAATCTTAGAAAGAGCCTCGTACCAAAACGGACGACTGGGATCGTACAAAGGAAAGCGCAGCCCGAGCTCTAGCTGACCCCTGGTAACAATGGTCGCCTCGGCCGAGTGTGGAAACTTCAGAACATCATCCTTCTTTAAAAAGCCTTTTTGGCCCGACAAGAGTCCGACGTCATAACCATGAAGATCGAATTCATCTTTCACCTGCTCGGACGAACCGTTCATCCGACAAGTCTTTGGCGCTTCTCTTATCAGCCCTACATGAAAACGAAGAAGGATTATCGAAAAGATAGAATCCAGAGCACGATAATCATGCCTAGAAGGGCTCTCCATAACAAACAAAGAGTCGAGCGGCACACCGTCTTCATCAGAAAACACATAGCTCACGCACCTTTTTTCCACCATGGAAGGGGTTGAAGACGCCATGAAAGCTGGTAGACAGAGGAGTAAAAGTACTACCGGAATCTAAATTACAAATGCAGAACGGAGACGGGGAAGACTCAGGACAAAGAAGGAAAGGGGACGTAAATCTGCGAAGAAGATAGCTAATTAATGGCAAGGAAAGAAGCAGAGGAGAACGGAGAGAGAGGAGAAAAAATGGCTAAGGAAAGGTAAAGAGAGAATGAGGTTTAAAGACCAGACTTATAAACCTCACTCGTGGTAACCGACGTGGAAGGTAAACCTGTCGCAAGAAGTGAAGAAAGTGGGGAACAAAGATGGCGCAAAACCCGGCATGACCGAGGACGTGGGAAGACGAGGCGGTTTCTTCCCCACGTGTCGATCACACGAGTGGAAGAAGCGGCATAAATGTAGGTGCAAATAATCCACGTAGCTAGGTGGAACCATCTGCCAAGGGCGCACCGAGAAAACAAACACTAGAAGCATCAATCACCCCATCGTATCCGGGGCGCGAGGAAAGAGGAACGGGGACAAATAAAAGCCGACATAAGGGAGAAAAGCTTTGATGTGACACCCATCGAGTTCGAAGACAATTAATGCACTGACAGGGTTGGTGAAGAGATAAGAGAAGCTCGTCCGAAGCAAGACTCGGCCAAGAATCTAAAGGGCGACACCGATCACCTCCATCAAACGAACGACATCGGATGATGATACCACTCGGCTAGATGATTCGGCTCAAGAAAGAGGAGAGATCGACCAAAGCACTAGCGAGTCGCCCGAGAAGAACATCCAGAATGCTAGATCAGGCTCAACACTGTAATATTGATGTATCACTACCTGCAGCTATAAATAGAGATCATGTAGGAAGATAAAGGGAGGCCAAGAGAGCAGTGTTAAGTGTATTGTGAAGAGAGTAGTGTTGAGTGTACTGTGGAGAAAGCATTGTTGAGTGAATTAGATCCTTGTAATCTTGTGTGAAGTAATAAGATCATCCCTTAACCCCGTGGACGTAGGTAATCATGCCGAACCACGTACATCTTGTGTTCTTCTATGTCTTTTGTTGATTTACTTCTTAGCATAGTTCTTTTGGATGTAGTAGTAGGATTTTCTACATCTACACCTATCAAGTTAGGTGGTCGTGTTCCTATGGTCTACATGACTTTGTCAATTCAAAGGGTATCACAATAATAGAAGTGAAGCCGTGTATGCAATATTCAAATAGATGCACGAGAAGACAACATATAATTGTTGCATTCGTATTTCATCCTTATCTTGCAAAACCTAATTACATATAGACATTAATTACCAACTATATCTACATTGTGGATAAAATATAAAAAAGAGAGTACTCTAAAAAAGATGATAAATATTCGACAACAATTTCAAGATTTGGTAATCGTTGTAATGAGATCTGTATCAAGACAAAGAAAGATATAGTCGTATATCTATGTAGGTGCAAGGAAAAAGAAAGGACATTTATATTTGGACGAGCGGCTACTTGTCCACCTTGTCTCCAACCCCTCTATTGGAGGTAGCTAGATACGATGACTAGTCAAATTTTCTCATTACACGTGTAGTTTTCAACATGGTCCTTCAACCATTCCTCATCATGTACCAGTGCTGCTGGTATAATCGACCTCAGCGGATATCAGCATTCATTTGTAGTTTAATGTTAAAAAATATCCTCCTAAACAATGTTTAATAGGGGTTTACCGTTTACATCTAACTTATATTTTCAAATACCATTTAGCAAGGTACTTGCCAGTTGCCACCTTTGTATTTGTGGCAGTGTTAAATTCAAATGTGTGTTTATCTCGTTCACATGCAAGAAATCAACAACCAGACTAACGCTAAAATATGCATCAATGGAAGGAATCTCTTCCTCTCTCTATATAAACTCCAAATTTTACTATCTTAATCAGTAGTCATGGCTCCCATGAAGTAGACACACCATCAAACCACCTATATTCTTTTTTTCTCCAAGGCATATGAATCAGTGCTAGCCAGCTAGTGCTTAACTTGTCCTTCTTGATTTCAACCTTGATTTTTTCCCTAACGAACGACAAGTATATCATATACTATTGGTATTAGCCTTGTAAGTATAGGACAATATATTCTAATGATCTACAGTCTTAGGTCTCAAACACAATGCTAAGCATATATCAGAAGTTGCCGGTCCAATCCAGGACTTCCTCATCATCATATGCTATGTCCCCTCAGTCCTCGACTCTCTGTTGATCATAATCAATATACAGCTAGCTTCTTATCATCCAAAGAGAATCCAAGAATTTATATCCTTCCAAAAAATGTACATGTTTAATGAATCTCTCTCTATATCTATCTATAGCTAGCTATAGCTAGGTAGTTTGATACAGAGAACCTTGATCATATATTGAACTCAACCGCGAACTCTAACAAAACAGAATATGTCGGGGGGGACTGAAAGTCTTTGCGAATAAATCACTGGAGACAGACAATTGAAGATATTAAGATCAACCGAGACAACATGATCCTGTTAGCTAGCTTAGAGTAAAGAGAGAATAACTGAGAGAATAATAAAGGAAAACAATAGAGATAGATTAAATGAATGGAGGGTATGGGGCGGTAGTATGGGAAACTGGTAAATATCAGTGGGTGTGTTGTTACCTTGTCTAAGCTACCACTAGCATGTCCACTACCAATATTTTTGGAGGCTAATATACATAATCCGGCACGATAGGAAGCTCTACGATGCAAGAATCTTCGTTGATAGATATTGACATATCGTCTTATCGATATGGTTATTCTTTTAGGGTTTTACAAGTTCATCGAGGTCCAACTCATTTATGAATATACCCAATTTTACATGCATGCATCTAGAGACTTGGTTCCCTAGTTCTTGTTTTTGTTATCTGCAACAAAACCATGCACATGCACCGGATTGTTGATAAATTACGATAACTACGTACTGTACTAACCGTACCTCATGCTGATACTTGGTTTCATCAGACAAAAATCTGATTCTAAAAGATGATCATGATTTTACTTAACGGTGATTCGCAGATGGTGATCCGTCAAACCCCGTACATCAGACAACTAAATATTACCTGTGGTCCCGTACTGATTCTATACAGTAATAGGAGAAACCTTGCTTATGGGCCATGAGTGTTTGATCTTGCGTAGTAGTGTATGCATGCATGATGGTGAATGCAAAATGTGGAGATAAATCTTCCGTATAATTCGGGATTTGTTAGCTTATCCATGTGCTTATGTTCATCAGATTTTTTGCACCAACTAATAATTTACTCTCCAAAGCGTAGGGGGTTCAGACTTTCGAAGCTCGATCGGAATTAGTAATTGTTAAATTAAACTAGTCAAGTTACTGACTGGACCTAAGCAGCAGGGTAAAACATTATAGGCGTTGGAGCGCAGTTTTTGCTGATCTCAATGATATACTTATATAATCATCATCTACTGCAAAATTGTTTCCCTATAGGGAGATTGTTTCCTCGTTGTTGTTACAGTTAGGCTATTGGGAAAACCAATTTCACCAGAGCTTCAGAGCTTGTCCTATTTTATTGGGCCTTGGTTATCCTGGAAGAACCGTTTTTTTGGGGACTACTCAAAAATGGTGGGGGACTACTCTCCATTTTTTTTTTGGGTGGATATTAGAAGTAATAATGAGTCACCCCTTATCTAAGTTTTTTTTTAATACCAAACTTGCCCTTGGTAATTAAATTAGTGTAATAATTAATGAGTTAATTAATGATTAGTGGGATTAAATTGGCTTATTGAGGATTAGTGAGAGGGAGTAGATGGCGGTGGTGGTGATTTGAGGTGGTCGGTGGTGGTGGTGGTGATTTTGTTTAACCGCCACCTCTATATATAAATCCCTCTCATCTACTCCCATCACCACCGACCACCACCACCACCGACCACCTCAAAGAAGAATTATTGAGAGGGAGTAGATGAAGATGAAGGTGATAATGAAAATGAGGGTTTTGGAAGAAAAAAAAAGTTAAGATCTTTTTTTTTTAAGAGCCACAACAAGAGTACGATGTTTTGGGTACTCATGGAAATTTCAAATTTAGTTAATCTGCTTGAATTGGCCAAAACATTCCTAAAAATGAACAATTTACAAATTAATTTTGGTTTGGTTAAAAAAATTCGGCTACGAAATCTGAAGAACAGGTAGCCTAACTCATCTGCAAGTGTAGTTCGGCTAATATTTCTGAAAACACAGGTAGCCGAACTCAGCTTTAATGGAGTTTTTTCTTTCAGAGAAAAGTTCGGTTAGGAGAAGAAAACTGTGACGTAACCGAACTCAATATGCAGGTTTTTCAGAGAAAAGTTCGGTTAGGAGAAAAAAATTGCAATGTAACCGAACTTTTTGCGACGTAACCGAACTATGAGTTCGGCTTGGACCTTTTTTTTTCGACGTAACCGAATTTTTCTCTGAGAACAAAAACCTCCATTAAAGTTGAGTTCGGCTAGTTCGACAAAAATTTTCACATAATTCCTAGCCGAACTTCTCTCTGTAACTTCCATTTTCAACTCATTTTGATGATTACTTCTCATTTTTTCAACGGAAAACGAATGAAAAGTAATGGATTTGTTATAGTTTTGATTTTGATTTTGTTTTGTTAATGATTTAAATTAAGCTATATATAGAGGTGGCGGTGGTGGTGATTTGAGGTGGTCGGTGGTGGTGAGCGGTGGTGGTGATGGGAGGAGGTGGTTATATATATAGGTGGTGGTGATGGGAGGAGGTGTATATATATATATAGGTGAAGGGTAGGTTAGTCATTTCCACACTTTAGGACACCCCTTATAAGTATAGGGTAGACATTTCTATCACAAAGTAGTCCCCCACCATTTTTGAGTAGTCCCCAAGAAACGGTTCTTTTGGAAACTTGAGCTTAGGGGTGAGCATTTGGCCCGTAATCCGTGGATTTAACCGGGACTAACCGTTCATTTGCGGATGGATGCCCAAACCGTTCGTTAATGGGTTGGATGCGGATGGAATTTTCGAAATCTAACGGATTACGGATAGGGCCCGGATGCAACTTTAAAAATCCGTTGGACATCCATATCCGTTAAATTAAATGTATTTATATAGTTCTAAAAATACTATGGATCATTTAGGAATTCTTAAGGTGTTTGTTTGGGGTATTGTACATGACACTTTTTTCTTCCTATACATATATAGGATATGTAGGTTCTATGAGGAGTCATTAGTGTTGGCTTTATTTTCTTTATTATAAATTTTAACTAAAACAAATCCATTGGATTATCCGTATCCAACTGGCCCATCCGTGTATCCGTTGGATATGGGTTGATGCGGATGCCAAATTTGAAATCCGTAATGTATTGGATTGGATGCGGATGGGGATACCGGCCCATGCTCACCCCTACTTAAGCTTAGGTGAGGTCTAAGCAAAAATTAATATGCTTCAAATAATGTGCGATTTACGCAAATATCCTTCAAAATTATCCGATCTCTTGTACCCACATCCACTAGGGACTACCCAATTGGCTACCTACCTTTAGTTTAACTGGCCTATGTACCTTTGAGACTAACCGGATCAAGTGATCGCTTTCAGGCAAGATACACACAGTACTGGATGGTTACACTGGAAAAAGTCTCATTTACCTGTGCTTGCTTGCATCAAATAATAATAGAACCTGTTCGCACTTGGGGTACCAAGTTGACCACTGAATTGCAGAAAAGATGATTATTAAGAACCCTAATTTGGGGCATACACAAAAATTTGGGGGCATACGGAATAAGACAAAAAAAAGGGTGCTAATAGTATTTTTAGGGTGGCCCTTATCCCCCTCTTTTCAAAAATGCGAAAATACCCTTCTGAGATTAGTGTTAAATTAGTGTTAATTTGATTAATTAGTTGTTAATGATTGTAGTTAGTTTAGTGTTAATTTAGGATAATAATTATCTTTTTAAAGATAATTAGTGACTTATTTTAGACAAAGAAGAAGGGAAGGAGGAATTTTTTTTTCTTTGTGATTATTGAGAGATGTGTGATACAAATTCGACCAGGAAGGTGAATCTTCATCACGTAAAGCTAACATATCAATTACGTATGAGATCCTGAGATGGCTTATTTGTTGGATTATGAAAATAATTTTACCCAAACTCAATCTCAAACTCAAACTTTTTTCTCAAGCTCAAGATGATGACTTTTTGGAGCCAAATCCCGAAGATGAGTACATGGATGAGGAACCCAATGCTAATAATACATAGGTATGGTTGTAGACGTTGTTTAATGTCCGTTTTGTAGCTTGAATTCACCAAAAGTTTTGATTTTTTTATGTAGTTCTGGCAATGTACAGAGTTAGGTTCGGCAGATAATTTGTATGCCGAACCTTGATAAATAAGAATGTTTAAACTTATAATTTTAGTCCCCAATAAGCCGAACGCATATATGACAAGTAGTTCGGCTTTTCAATTCAAACACGAATGAGCCGAACTTTAAAGATCTTTCAAATAGTACCGCGAATGAGCCGAACCTAACCCCAAACGATAGTGAAGTCTACCAATGGAGAACATTAAGGTCAAAATTAAACTCATTCAAATCAATGAGATATTAGCGTCATCGTCAAGAGAACGAAAAGACGAAACAACGCAAAAAGAATGAGGCCATTCCGACATCGGACGAAGAAGTTATGGCCAAAATAAAATCTAAAAACTTGAGTGTACGAGAGATAAGTTCGGCCGATAACTCATCATCACGAGTTAGCCGAACCCGGAGCCTTAAAATCAAGATTTTCGAAGTGTTTACGAGATAAGTTCGGCTTAAAAGTAATCTAATCGAGTTAGCCGAACCTCGACAACCACACAGGGTAAATTTCACTTGTTAGGTCTCGGTAAATGAAAGGTTGGCAAGGTATTAGCCGAACCCGACACCGTTCGGGACATGTTTGGACGCAAAATTGACTTTTATCTCAAGGAGAAACGGTTTCGGAGGATTCTAAAGCCTAACTTTGAGAGCTCTATATAAGAAAATCCTTAAGAAGAGATCTTTCAATTTTTATCATCTCTTTACACCACATTTTTCATTCATATTATCTTCCACATCATAAAAAATACATCCAAAGGTCTAAAGCGACATGCATCAATTTTGAGAAGAAAAATCAAGTTAGAGGTTCGCGATCACCACCATATTCATCATCCCGTCCTCCCCCTCCACCACCATCTTCATCATCACCTCATACTACACCCTTATTTTCGTCATTATCAACCTCTTGTTCTACATGCAAACATCCACCCGTGTCATTTCGCCTTTTCCCTGCATGCAAGTTTTTGGTGCCACCACCTCTAGGTTTGGGAGTTCTTGAATTAGAAGGAGTCACTTCCATTGTTCTCCTTTTTAAGCTTCTCTTTGAATTTTCCTATGGGTGCTAAAACAAATGATACACCTTAATTAATTTTCCAAACTAAATAAATATGACTCTACTAAACAATGTGATAAGTCACCTATAAATGGACAAGTTTATAGGAAACTATTGGCCATACACAAGAGTAAAGTTCTGGCACATTCGATACTTATCAAAATGAGCCGAACAATGTGCCCAACAACCAAGGCGCATTATCATACAAAAATATTATAAGCCGAACACAAAGGTTCGGCGCAATCGATTTTCAAAACATAAGCCGAACCGTTTCTTCGTCCCGTAAAAAAAAAGTTCTACGCTAAATTTCAATGAACACTACTGAACTTCCAAAACCCGCAGGAATCATCGATTACATGTCGAAATCAACGAAATACGAAAAACCAAGCAATGGGTTTGTGGAAATACCTTTCATGTGCAATTTTAAAGAATCGGGCTCTATTTCTCGCTTCTCCAATACCAATCAATCCACTATCCTCTTCATCACCATCTTTTCTAAAAACCCTAGATTGAGATGCTACGTAAAACACCAGGATTCGGCACCATATTTCTGGGCATCGCTTAACACGAGGTGTCATTAATTTGTTTAATCGAGAACTTAATCGAACAAAGAAATTTTCTTTAATTTTGTTTGTGTTTTGGAGAAGAAGATGAGAAGAGTGTGAGAGAAGGGTTAATTAGTAATGGTTAGGTGAGTTAATTAGTGGGTGGTTAGTTAATTAGGGATGGGTTAATTAGTGGGAGAGTTTTAGGATTAGAATTTAATTAAGTGGAAGGTAGTAATGTAATTTAAACTAGGCAGGGGTATTATAGTAACTTAAGCATCATTATGGCAGCCCTTATAATTTTGCATTGGGTGCCATAATATCTCGTATGCCCCCAAATTTTTTTGTATGCCCCAAATTAGGGTTCATTATTAATGCCGAACTATAAACGGCCGTTTTAGCCAATCTATTTGCTGTATACATAAAAATAACCCACCATAATGACAGTTCCAAAAAGTTTCAACTCAATCAAATTTCATACAACTTTCATGAGTCCCATTCCTTTGTGAAGTTAAAAATGGAAAACACTGCTTATGCATGTTGAATTAGAAGGCCATTAGAGAAAAATGCAAGACAAAAAAAGAAATTGTTGGTAACATGTAACTTTTCATTTCATCATTTTCATATAGTATTTTCCAAAAATGCTATCAATCTCTGTTTGCAAGTCCTTTAAAATTTGGTTGCTAAGGATCGATCCGAAGAGCCATCAATAATGGCTAAAAATTGTTCTCAATAAATTTAGTGGGTAAAGATGTTGAGGAGAGTGACTCTAGTCTTTATCAGACGCTGATACATGCAGGCCACTCCCTTCCTCAATGGCTTCCCATGCTAATCTCAAACCCTTTAATCTTTTCTGCGCCATTTGCATAACTCTCCTCTGACCTCACCACCTTTGCTCGAGACTTGCTCACAGATTGCCTGCACTGACAAATCTGCACTTGAAACCTCGTTACCATCCTCTTGAATATCAGAACATACTATTTTCCCTTTGTGCATCACTTTTGAGACCAAAGACCACCTACTATAACTTGGTTTGAATGTTGACAGAAATGAACAAAAATAGAGATCGAAAAATGGGAGACACTGATGAGGCTAACTTCTCTTAGTAATCCAACTACAACTGAAAGATGTTGGTCTTGGTCAAAGAGAGGAGAAGAGATAAACTTGTCATTGACCATAACCCGCTTTAATGCACCATCCAAACACTTGCTGACATCCTTCTTCACCACCTTTCTCAAGCGAATATATGCCAACATTTGCTTCAATGCTCGACTCTCCACCGCTCTTTCTGCGCAAGGCTGATTGAAGATCTTGTCCACCTTCTTTCATCAATAACAAGAACTCCTTGCAACAACGCACACATTCAACAATCTCACCGACTCATCGATCCACTTCTTCGACTAATTTTTAAGGTCGATGATTAAGAAGTGATTGTTGGGTTAGAGGCAGTTGATTAAATCATCAACGCAGTTATACAAGTTATGAACCAACCAACCCCAATTGGATTGTTTTAGATTTCATACACGAAATAGTTGATGATGATAAAGTTTCAAGTAAACTTTAGATTGTTTAATTCTTCCTCAACTTTTAAAGCACTTGGGTTTGATCTATGAGGAAAACTTATTGATCTCATGTGATAACTTTGCCATCTTTTTCTTTATTTTTGTGAAAGGAAAGCTGAAAACTGAACTTGTAATGCTAGTTGTTTGGTGTTATGTTGTGATGATCATCTGGGCTAGGTATTTATAGAGAAACAAAAAATGATGGGGACAACAAAAACAATCACCCCCATAAAATTTCATCCAATGGCAGAATGGGCTCGTCTCACTAGTGCACACTTGAGAGTGTACTACTGTGTACATGATTTAGACAACAATTTAAAAAACATGATATATTTCAATTGATTTGTGAAACCCTGAAATATTTTCGATATTTGGGTCTTCTTGTCCCTATGATTTTGAACAATCAAGGCACCACTAATTTGATCTTCCTAGCACTCTAGTATCTCTTGAAATGCAATCATAATCAAATCATATTTGTTGGTAATGACGTTTAACGAAATCAATGATGCAACAAGCCAAACAACTATGACAAATTGTTCCGACAATGGTCAGACCACTATTCATCAAGTTGGTGAGGTCTCTAGGATGTGCAATTGTTTTTATCAAGAAGGGCCAGATATTAGTTGTAACAAAAAAATAAGTCAAAGGTGTGGGTTTAAGCAACAATTTCATTTAATACGACGAGGACCAAATCAAATGGATTTCTCTCCCACACCTAAATTTGTTGCACAGCTGCACCAAGTTGTGGTTTTTTCTCCCTTTTTCTGGTTTTGTTCTACGTTCTTAATTTTTCTACCTGTAAAAATATACAGAAATCAATTGTAGAAAGGCCAAAGTGTTGCACATCGCCCAATATTGCAAGGGAGATATTCCCAGCACATAAGCCATATCTAGATACATGTCAAAAAAAAAAATCCTGCCTGGTGCCTGAATAATACTCCTAGGTGAATTCACACAAAACTACTCATCCAGTCTCCAATTAGATGAAATCTACTTGGTTTTTGGTTTGTCACAAATAGATGGTATTTCATTAACCACAGGGGATATTTCTAAAACTACCCTTTTAATTGATTATTTTTTCTAAGAAATATGTATAATTTGATAGTCATGTTTATATTCGTTGCGTAGGTGTTTTAAAATGTTTTTCAACCGGTATAAAGTTTATAAAAAACCAGTGGTATAGTTTAAGAGATAAATCATTTCCTAAATTTTACTAAATATCGCGTAAGATAATTGTAAAAATCTTAAATATACTTCCACTTTCCTCCTTGCCTTAAAAATTC